>JAWWMW010105936.1:0-10587 GCA_035048345.1 Echeveria elegans
CTTAGACAGAACATTCATTCATGGATAGTTTCATCAAGTATCATGCACAAGAAAATGAGTATGATAAAACTTATGTCTTAGATCTTTTATTAACTTAATAATAACCACAGATCCAATGCATTGGGGCTAGGGCTTACACTAACATTCTCCTCCACCACCAGCTACGTCTCCCTCGGGTACTCAGCTGCCGCCTCCTTCAGTGGTAACCCCACCACCTCCCAACCCTCCATCACCACTACTCCCACTATCAGCTAGCAGTTCACCTCCTCCGCCAATGCTGCCATCAGTTCCTCAACAAAGTTTATCACCTCCTCCTTTTATATCTCCACGGCCCCCTCCCGCGTCCCCACTACCTCTCCACCTTCGCCTGCATCAGAAGAACCGGCTAGCTCCCCTCCACCCCCACCTCCATTTCTAGTTTCTACACCGCCATAAAACCCTCCAACTCCTCCATCTCCCGATCCACCTCCTCCTCCGAACTTCACGAAATCTCAATTTGTATTAATTGGGTTTTTAATTGAACCCTAATATTTTTAAAATTACGATGAAGAAATAATTACTGTTAATTGTGACGGAAGGTATCGATTCGTTAAAGGCAAAATCGAGCAGGTGTTTTATTGAAAGCAAAAATTATTGGGATACCTTCTTGAAAAACAACTACAAGTATGGGTCTTTAATTGTAATTACCCCTAATATAAAATACATGTCAACCCCTATGTCGTTGAAAAATGAAATGAGGTTCGCCATGTTGACATGGCATTTTGACGGTACTCTAGCGTCGAGACTCGCCGCATCCCTATGAAAACACTGGCATAGATATTTCATTCTGGAAAAGAAGAAGAAGATCGAACACATTTTCTGGTTGACTCGGCCGGCCAAGTCAATAAGTACTTTTTGTTCATCTTTGATCTGTACCGCACAGTCGCATACGGGCGAAAATTCATTATGAAATTAAGGCTTTGTTTGTTTGGCTTTAATTTCAGTTCAATTCAGTTCAATTGATAAACATTATTTATAAAACTACGAATACAATATGAAATGTAACTCCAATAGAAAAGTACTAATAGCATAAGAATAGTAACACAAAAATTTTAATATTCGATAAATATAATCAAATTATAATATTACATGAGTTATTCATTAATATTCGATAAACATCTTAAATTTCGATTTGAAATGTTATTGTATCTCGCAACTAATTCATTTGTATTTTTCGATGGTCATCAAAATGTGTCCAGATTCTCCAAATCCATTTACCAGTTCATGTGCTAGGATAAGGATTTGTAGTTGATGCATCCTAATAAAGTTGTGGAGCGTAAATGTCGCAAGTATGATATCGATCTGACGTCTGATTGAGGCATGCTTTTAAGAACCTTCCAAGACTTTTTCAAAATACCAAAGGATCTTTCAATGGTGGTACGCAAAGATGAATGTCGATAATTAAACTTTTCATAAATTTCGATAGGAGGATGACCATGTGTAAATATCCAAGTGTATTCGGATAACCAGAATCCACCAAATGATATTTTTCTTCAAAAACAATTGGACTTATCAATCATGTGAATAATATGAAGCACATAATAACCATAAAATATTTTTATACCTGAAGGTGGATGTAGAAAACAATGCTTTGGTTGTATAATTGAGCCCGCTCAAACAGTTTGGTCGTGAATACTTCCTTCCCACCCTATATGAACATAAGTGAAAAGCATGTCGAATGAGTAACAAGCAAAGATGTTATATAATTAGTTATTTCTTTACCATCCTTCTATTTTTCTTTCTGATCACATTTACCTTGCTTGTCTGAATTCTTATTTCCCGACTCTCTTTTTTTTTCTTTTTTCTTTTTTTTGCTTCTTGCGTTTTGCTTAAAAGCCTGAACTTGTCTTAGCCTTCAAAGCTTTAAGCTCAAACTTTTTTGTTCTCTTTGTACTAGCTAATGGTTCATAACAATGCACAGTTCCAAAGTATTGAAAAGCATTTTCAACAACATTATAATTACGATGCATTGAATTCAATATGATCAGAATTGTGCTAGTCTCATCTATGGCATGAGTAGTATCACGCATTATAATCATCATTTTCAAGAAGTCATATCAAGATTCTCATATACAGTCTTTGTACTATCTATTTTATAAGCATAGAGATCAGCTTTAACATAAGCGAAGTTAGTTAGCAATTCATCTGACCTTGTCCAAATCTAACAGGAGTCTTGCAGTAACTTGTGCATCTGAGGACATTGTCAAAGAGGCTAAATTTGAAGAGATTCATGGCATCCTTCAATATCCTGGCCTTCTTCTTTTTCTAATATCATCTCAAGTATCCTTCTCTAAAATGCAACATTAATCAGCTCATATGAGGACAACAATGCTTACATTTTTATGCTCCAAATCTGAAGTCTGACTTGACATCAAACTGTGATATTTCCAGCTTCGCAAATGCCATTGTACCTCACAAGAAATGGAAATTACAATCCACAGCCTATATACAAGTTCTAATGCAATCAAGAATCGATAATATCGGCTCGGTTAGTGGATTGTTTGAGCTATTTAAATTAAATGATTAGCCCTTATTTGAATCCATGAACCCAAATTTGAGAATGCAAAAGAATAAATTGAGAAACCAAACTTGTACATGGTTATAGGTCCTTCAAATGAGCTCTCTCCACGGTGGTGAGTTCATAATCAAGCTTAAGATTGCACTATGATAACCGTTTGTTCAGATTACACTGAAACTGAAACTCAATCGTCTCTAACTGCAATGAACATGACGTCTGAATAATGTGAAGCTTTATCACTTCAATCAACTTCAGTCCAACCACCGACTTTACCCTTGATGGGCTTAAAACGCACCACAACGCTGAACTGCTACGCAGAGGAATATCCGAGAGAGAGCACTTATCATATTGTGAGAAACCCTAAAAGTGACACTTTTCATATTTATACCTCTTCTCAGTCAATAGATGTAGCATTTAGCCGCTGGATCTATCTTCCAGATCAAATCTCAACCGTCCAATGGGTTTGAATGTTGCATAGATGCGTGTACTCAAGCTTGTGATGACCTACCTATCCATTGCTTCTTGAATGTTACATATTATGGCCAAAGTCCTATAAAACGCTCTATCATGACTCCATGATTGTTTACTACTATCATATAACAATAGTCATCTGTTCTTTGATCAAACAATTACGAGTTTCATCAACCAATAACGAACAAAATTGTCACCAAGGTCGCTAATGATGGTTTTTGTTGTCTCAAATCCACATGCTCTTATGATATTTTTTGAATCGATGGACTATTAAATTGGTGATTTCCAAAGCGTGTATTTATTCATTACTTTTCCAACTTCAAAATCTCTTGAACTGTAGCAATCAAGAAATTTCATAAAGTTACATCTATATAGAGCATCTTTCATTTTATCGCGACCACGAAAAGCTAGTCCTTGTCGAAGTAGCAACCTCACAACATCAACAACCGCCGTCAAACGGGTACGATAAGAGGCGCTTAAAGCTTCATTTACATCATATAATTTCTAAACCAAACTGTATAATGACTTGGCGTTATTATGTGGGTTATTGACTTCTCCAACATGTTCCCTAGATATCATCGTAGCATTCTTTCAATTTTGAACTCCTGTAAACAGTGGTGTATTTTGTTATGTGTCAAAAGAAATTAATAAAACTAGGGCGATCTAGTGTCGAACTCAAAAAAACGGTTGAAACTTCGTGAAATCAACTATTTAAACGGTAAACAGATCAAAATAGGTTTGGGGGGGTTTCAATTTGGTTTGGTGACGAGTGGCTTAACGAATATTTAAAAAGAAGATGACCAGGGAATAACTTCACCAATCGTACTCATGAATTTTTATGAATGATTTCCAGAAATAAAGTAGAACGATTTTGAAAAGATTTGGTTAATTTAGTCTTGGAAATGCAACTATGTAATAACCCTCACTGGTTAGACTGTTGGCTTACGCACAAAGTAGCAATATATTTGACAATTGCAACTCTCAATGGTCACACTGTTGAATTATTATTGTAGAAATCAATTTCATTAGAATTATTACTAACACTACACCATTCTGGCAATTTAACGTCCATAGAGTTGCGCCCACTAAAGAGGGACGCAATATTCACTATATTTAGTATCCACATGGATGCAGATGTCCAAATGGATGCTAAATTTCGTGCAAAAATTTGGCGTAAACGATTAGCGCATCCATGTGGATGCTAAAATGACTTTCACGTGGACGCGACATACTATTTTGACGCTAATTTACGTGGAGAATTTGGCAGAAGATAAATTAGCGTCCAAGTGGACGCTAATATTTGTTTCAAAATTATTATTTTTAATTCGGAATTAATTAGCGTCCTCGTGGACGCTAATATTTATTTTTTTTTAAAAATAAAAATAACTTAGCATCCACGCGGACACTAATATTTATTTGAAACTTATTTTTTAAAATTCGAACCTAAGGGGGGTTTGTATGAGTTTTTGTTTTGAACGCAGAAGTAAATAACTGGGGTTTATCAATTAAGAGAAAAATAAGCCCAGGAGATTGCTCATGCGACTAGTAATCATCGACAGACATAAATAATAAAACACTGAATTAAAGCAGTTATTCCTGCTAAAAATACAACCTATGTACACTCGCTAAAGTAATACACTACCTGTTCTAATCAGATAATCCCACTAAAGATTTATCCAATTATCAGTTCAATCTATTATTACCCACTAAAGTATCAAGTAGATATAACAGTCACGTAGTCAAAACACAATAATTATTCCACAACTAGGCTTAGCCACTATCAAGCAATTTCTATGTGTCACACGATAATATTAATTGTGTTTCACCGCTAGGCTACACACAATAAATAATTAACGCATGCATTGAAGCGCAAGAACATGAATAATTCAACATGCATATAATTAAGCGCAAGTCTCATACTATAATGTCGCAATCAAAGTCCCCCAAACTGAAGAAGGGTTTAGCTACTGGAAGACATTATCATTGAATAATAAAATTGAGTTGATGAAAAGAATGAGTAGAGAACGCAAACAAAAATCAGTCGCGGACGTTTCTTGAAAATCAGCCGATTGAGTGCTACGTGTCTGATGCTGCAGCCTAATTCTCTGATGAAAAATAGATGAGACTGGAAAAAGAGGGTTGGGCGGAGGGAGGTGTCACTCAGTCCGTCCTTGTTGTGTGTAAACCCTAGCCCTAGTTTCTTATTTATACGGATGAGCAGACTTGTTGAAGAAGCAAGGCATTTTAAGCACTTTGGGCCCAATTTCTAATTTCGGAGTTACATTGACCCATAACTTCTAGCTCCATTTCAGCCCTCTTCAGCTTGGAATCTGACTTTGGTGTAAACTAGAGATTTGTAGCCCTTTGAGTCAGCTTTCAAATGTACTTTGTTTCGTTTCAAACGGACCACTGATGCTCCTTCTAGAGGCTTACGAATTAGAAAATGTCTTTTCACCCGATATGGTACGCGGACTCCTCTTGAATTTCGGTACACAGACCTCTTGGCAATTTTGGAAATTATATTACGGTCCGCGTAGTAAATTCAAATGATGCCGTGTAATTCTTTGAGCTCTCTCGCTACGTCTTCTGACTTCTTGCTCCTTTTTGACCATCTTAACATATGAATCATTCTTTATGGCCAACATATGAATTGTTGCATTTTGAGTTAGCTTTCCATCAGAATTTGTCTCGCCTCCATCAGGTCGACGATGCATCTTCTAGAAGCTTCCAAAATTGAAAAGGTCATATCTGCCTTTTTGATAAAATACTTCATAAAATGATCTTTTAATCCCATTTATTCCCAAATGCTTTATATACACCTGCGATGTAAAACACTACCAAAAGTAACATTTCATCACGTAAATATATTTAATTTGTGGGAATAACCGACTCGATTGATCGTATAAATACACTCCATCATACTTCGAGATGGTCGGCGGTGTTGGCTTGGGCGGAGCAGTTTTCAGAGTTGGAGGAGCAGCGTCCGACTTCTTCATTCAGCAGATATCGACCGTCCGACGCGGGATCGCTCGCCCGATCCGGCTGGAGCGCGAAAATGTGCAGGTGACAAGAGGATGAAGCAGCTACAAAATCAAGTGGATGACCTGCTGGAGTTCCGCAAGAGGATGGACGTTTCATGGGCCAGATGGCGGGCAATCAGTCAGCTCCTTCCTTTTTCAGTCACCCCGCGCTGCAGCCGCCATAGAAGGATTAGATTTTATGTTTTTGTAAATAAATTTATTTTCAAATTTTAATATATTTTTAATATATTTTTAAAATAAAACTCAAAATTTAAAAATATTAATAAATGAGCATCCACGTGTATACTACTATTTATATTTTGAAATATATATTTTAAAAAATAGTATCCACGTGGACGCTAGCATCCATTTTTCGCAAATTAGCGTTCATTTTCGTGTGGATGCTAATTTGTCTTTTTTTTGTAGTGCTATAATTTGGAAATGATCGCATGATTATCCGGGGATCTATTTTTAATACTTTTCTCACAAATAAAACAGTGGTACAAAACCTTTTATGTTTCATATTATAACTCTTTATACTTCTAAGTTCCGAGGAGATTGAATCAGTAACTAAATGGGAAAATGAAAAGTGATTTTCTACCATTTAACAAAGAAATGCACATTTGATTTTGTGGTCAGTCTACGCTTCAATATATCTATTTTCTTAATACAGGAGGAAGGTGCTTAATTGGAGGTGCTAAAACTGTAGTGGTATATATATATATATATATATATATGTTCTTACAAGTCATTCAAGAGGAGTATTATGAAAGAACTTAGAGTTAATTATCGGAAATTATCCGTAAAATACAGATTTTTTCAATAGTCACCTATAAAATTCATTTGGGTGGCTTTTGGTAAAAAAAAAATATGGGTGGTTATTGGTAAAAAATTCATTTGGGTGGCTTTTGGTAAAAAAGAAAATATATTGCTGGTTATTGGTTATTTGTTTCTTTTGATTTACTTTAATATTTTTTACAATTTATCATAAAAAATCATAAAAATTTATTTAAATTTTAAAAAATTAGTGACTAAGTAATACTTGATTTTCTAAATTTATTGACAATTTTGTGAATTTTTTAAATACTTTCTTATGTTTATTTCTTATTTGTTTTCAAAAATATGGAATTTCCCCTATAAATAGTTTACAAAGGTGACAAAAAATGGAAAAATGAGTCAAAAAAATTAAAATTTTTTGAAAAAACTAATCAAATCCAATACCAAATACCCATATATTTGATGATTTTTTTTATTTATATGCATTATTTTGATGAAGTTTTAAAAACTTAAATTAAATTATAAAAAATATATGTTTAGTTTATAATTTTTTATTTAAATCAGAAATAAATGAATGATTTTTTAATGTTTTTTCCAAAGTTTTGAATTTTTTAAGTTTTTTTTGTTATTTTATAATGAATTTCTTTTTATAAATTGTAAATGAGTGAATGTTTTTAAATTTATTTGAGTGGATTTTGGTAAAATTAAATTTTAATGGGTGGTAATTGGTAAAAAAATATTTTAATGGGTGGTAATTGGTAATATCACATTTTACGGGTGGCTATTGGAAAAACGCGCTTTTTACGGGTGGTTTTCGGTAATAAACCCTATTTAATAATAAAGGTACGCATTAAGAATATTGTTGTACGTCTTTGGATTTTAATGAATTTTATAATTTGTTTGTTATTTTTAAATATAAATATTTCACAAAACATAAGTCATATAAATAATTAAGAAAAATAAACAAACAAAACAATAATTGTAAATTAGTAAACATTGTTGTTATATTTTTGATAAATTTTTGAAATATTAAATTAAATTTATAAAAAAATATTCTTAAGGCATAATTTTTTTATTAAACATGACAATAAATCGGTTGCTTTTGCATATTTTTATGAAGTTTTGAATTTTTTAAAAATTGTTTTTGATATTTTTTTATGAATTTTAAATAAATTAAAGGTAAAAGGGTGTCTTTTAGTAAAAAAAAAAAGAAGAAAGACTAAGGGTGAGCCTGTATAATATCGATTTTTATGAATTATTTCCGATAATTAACTCATTTTCAAATTACCTGAAAATTAATTTCAATAGAAATTTATAATGAATATTCTAATGATTTGAGATAGAGGCATAGAGCGTATATCATAGTCAGAGCATCTCCAATGGGAATAGGTAAATTAGTTATGTAAAATATAGTATTATATATGATAGGTATAATTTGAATGATGAAAAAGGAGTTGGGCTCCAATGGGACTATGTATATTGCTTAGATATATTTTTTAATTAAAATAAAACAGTGCATTCAAATCAACAATGATATGTTGCTTCCCTTGCTTTTACTTCAAGATCATTTTTTGCTACCCATGGTTGTCTGCTCTTCAAGATCTTCAAATAAAGAAAGAAACTATTGAAAGACATTGTTCAGCAGTGGATGAGCATACCAAGGTGTTCTCACTCTCGAACA
The DNA here is from genome assembly GCA_035048345.1 of Echeveria elegans. Lineage (NCBI taxonomy): Eukaryota > Viridiplantae > Streptophyta > Magnoliopsida > Saxifragales > Crassulaceae > Echeveria > Echeveria elegans. The sequence goes on from JAWWMW010105936.1 coordinate 8,507, forward strand.
GTAGTGGATGAAACACATGAAGCTGGCTTAAAGTCATGCATCTGAGAAAACTGTTCTAATGCTTCATCTCCAAATCCATTTATCTCAAATGCACGAATCATCGTGTTCCAACACACAAAATCCATGACAATGCGAGGTGAACATGACATTCAAATCCATGTAAACTACAGAGTCCTTGCAATGCGATGCGTTCTCGATCGATACTCCTTTGGTCAGCCCAACACTCTTCATTTTCTCTATATCTTCAAATACACAGAAGGTTCTGCGGGAAGCTATTTCCATAATGTACCATTCTCTGTCCATAGAGCCAAATGAAAGCCATTGACGACCAATATCAGAAATTTACCAATTTCTTCGATTGCGTTTACCCATTCCTTCGCGGAGCCATCCAGAATCGGAACTTCAAAAGCTTTGCCACTCGAATTCAAATCTTCAATCTCAATCCTGAAGTTATCAACATTCAACACCAAAACCTTCCAAAGCCGAAAGCAAATGCTCCACTGGCCTAACTCTAACACCATCTTTACACAAACTAGTACACAATGGTGTCTCTTCAACCACATCATAACAAGCAGGAATCACACTACTTCCAAACTCAAAATACCTTTCTTACCCGGCTAGCTCAGACCACAATCTAACCCTCGCAACATCCTACACTACAAATGATCAAATGCAAAATTAAAGCTTTAACATTCTTGCAAAGCAAAATGAAAACTCCTCGAGACAATATTCCAATCACAACCCAACTCCCAGCACCATGCTCTTGCCCTTCTTGTATAAAAACAAAGCTAGCGGCCAACATGACACAAGATCAAAGCTACACTGATTTGTTGATCTAATAATCCTGATAGACCAGATAAAAGTGTGGCATTCTTGTATGATTTCTTCTTCAACCAGCAGTTCTTCCAAGGTGAAATTCTCCTTGTCTAAAACAGCCTCCACCTGCAGTAGTCACAACAATCCCAAAATGGCCACATCCATCAATCCTAAACTCAATCCAAATATAAGGATACAATCAAAACCACCCATTTGACCAACAACAACACCAAACGATCACTCAATTTTAAACGAACGTATAAACTCACAGGCGACGCAGTGGATAGAGCGGTGACCTTCCAGATCAAACGAGGTAAAATTGGGAACGAAATTACCTTTGCGGAGAAATGAATCAGCGATGGATGGATGACCTAGAGAGAGTAACAAACGAGCAAGTGATGGAGTTTTGAAAAGTAACCCAGAAATTGATGAAAGTTGGGACCTTTATCAACCCCATAATCGAAACTCAGAAATCAGACTAAGTTGTAGACGAGAGATGAACAGGGATAGAGGTTGGTTAGCAGAGTAGCAAATATAGAAGTTGATATGAATGGTGCGTTGGAGAGGGTGTTTTGTATTTTGGTTATTCATTTTGATTGACACTAGACTTTATTTTTACAAATTGAGCCTTTTCGAATGACGCATTGGAGATTCTATAACAAATCAACCACTTTCTAGTTACAGATGTGCTCCTCAATGTTTTTATAACATATTAGCGTACCGCCTGTCGTCCCAACGGAGATGCGGCGGGAACAACCACTTGTTATCCCGCTTTTATTACCCGTCGTCCCGAATGCACAATCGAACCGTTCAAATAATAGTTAGCTATGCAAGCATTGCAAGGCTAAGTGATAAAGTTGGATCATAGACATAGTTTATAAAGAGTAGATTTTTAAGTTCGTGTAGTAGTTTAAGTGATGTGAGATAAAAGTATTTTGGGTCTGAGTGTAAACTTAAACGGGCTCGTGTGATTTTTGTAAATAACATAAGAGGAGAGGGGTATTTTGGGACATTCATATTTGAGCCTTCGTTCATCATTCTATTATATATATAGATATATAGATGTGGCATAAGTTATGATTTCACTGATTACGTAGTTTGAGTTGATAAATCAAATAGTCGATTGCCTTGTGTTAAGACTTCAGCTTAATTGTAACAGCCGTTGGTGGGATGAAAGTATCTTCAGCATATGTAACCTATCATTAACCTGTTTGCAGTGTTGCAAAGCCTTTGGAATCTGCCAATACGATGTGTGTGTTCTTCTT
>JAWWMW010105957.1:0-10586 GCA_035048345.1 Echeveria elegans
AACTTAATTTGATCACTTTATTATGGCTTACTGAATAATTAGCACAATACTATCATATAATTACATTATGGCCCCAAACGATTATTAAAATAATCTAACAGGTCATGCTGAAACTGTAATTTTAGTCTGGCTACGTTTCATGGCCAGAGCCTCTTATATTGCGGTGTATGTTGTCCTTGAGGCCCGCGAGGAGACTGCTACTCACTAGTCGAGGAGCACTATTTGCCAAGTTTTCGATTGAAGTGATGTAGTCAATGACCGAGGTGTTTTGGTGAGTTTGTGTAAAGTAACTTTAGGCTCACAAAACTTAGAGGTCTCAAAATGAAGACGACGGTCCTGAACCAGTTGGTCTTAAGTGGATATCTGGTGAGAAGTGGATTTTTATCGGAACCAGTCCAAGGCGGCTCCGCTCACGTAAAGAGGAACGGAGACTAGCGTGGTTAGGGCGGAAGTGAGGATTTTGAGGCTGATCGATGGCTGGGAAGGGAGATATAGAAACTATGGTATAGTTGAGGTCAAAGGAAGGGTTTGGTGATAGATGTTGTTTACCTGGACATTGCTCTGGGTTGGGTTGGGTGTGATTAAGATTGTCGACCTTCGCAGCGAGTTTATCCATGGCGCGCGACTGTTGAGTATCAGTGGATCGTGCCTCTTTGATGGCGGTCACGCACAAAGCGAGAACCTCCAAACTAGCCGACGACAAAGCCATTAACTCTGAATGGGAGGAGCTAAAAGGGATCAAGAGGATAATAGAGAGAGGGAGGAGGAGAGTAGGGTAAAGGAGTAATTTGATTTCAATGATGATTGTGTTTCTTACATTCCTTTTGTTCTTATAGTACTCATATCATTCCTTAGGGGCTATCTGGACACCTGAGTCAATCCTGGCTGTTGGCTCCCTGCTTGAGAAGTACTCAAAATGATGTGCACCCTTGGATTGCAGCTCATACTCCTCAGGAAGGTTTCTTGGATGGTGCTCCTCTGCCGGCGGACACACTCCTCCAATGCACTCCTCCAATTGCATTGTTTGCGACTCCAATAATGAATTTTTATTACATGATAATTAGATGATGTGTGTTTATTTTATTTATGATTGTACCTTTAGATTATAACAAATTCATTATTTTCCAGTGTTTATAAACTCGGCTCGAACCGGCCGGTTCAACCGATTCGACCGAAAACCGATCGATTTCTCGGTTCGATTTAGAGATTGAACCCATTGTGCATTTGACTCGGTTCAACCCGGTTTAACCGGTTCAACCGAAAATCGATCGATTTCTCGGTTCGACCCATTGTGAATTTGACTCGGTCAAACCCGGTTGAACCGACCGGGTCGATATTGAACCGTTGATCGGTACGGTCGGTCAACACTCGATACTCACTGCCCCTGCCAAGCTCTTGATCGGTACACGTGCAAAAATCTTTTTTTTTTAAAATGCAATTGTTGGGGTTCGATCCTTCCCCTACCAAGCTCTTGATTGCGGTCAGAGTTTTGAAATGGATGGGAACTTACGGTAGGAATTTCAATATTCGCTACCGACATCATTATCACGCCATTTTGATAGAATTAGAGTGTACACGGGTCATCATCATTTTCATCATAAACGGAGAACCCCACCCACACCACACGCTGTTGCTTTCAATGATCGACACCTCTCCCATTTCTTCTTCGTTCCTTTCTCTCGCACTTTTCCAAAATCCCTAAAAACGACAAATAATTCAATCCGCACATATTCGCTTCTGCTCCGATGACTTTCTGCTTCTGCTAATCATCTTCTTCTTTTTCTTCATTCTTTTTCATCTTTCCCTAAGAGAGAGAGGCGATTGTTGTGATGGCGCCTCATTCCACAGCTCGAAGGATCGCCTACCTCTCCGCTCTTTCTCAGGAAATCGAGAAGAAACTTCAGCGAGTTAGTTTTCCTCCCTCCACCTCCTTCTGTATCTGTTTCGATCTATCGGATTAGCTGCTTAGGGTTCCGATTACTGACAACTGCAACTGCCATTTTATTATTATTATTATCAGTGATCTCAAACTTCAAGTTGCCTCTGCTTTCTTTGACTTTGGTTGCTTTTTTCTATCTTTTCTGGTAATTTTAAACTTGTTCACCACCTTGAGGATCTGTTGCTCGTGTGTCCAGGCATTTGCTTCGCCTTTGCAGAGACGTGACTTACTGCAGGAGCTATTTGCAGACATTGCGTTGGAAATTGATGATCGGGCAAGAGGTTAGTTTCAAACCTGATTTCTCTCCGAGTTTTCATTCCCTGTGTTAATCTGTTATTTCATCCAAGTACTGACAAAGAGGGTCATTTTTGCTGAATTGGTTATTAGTTTGTTTTAAGTGCATTTATGCTGCTAGTGCCTATTGGTAATAGGTAGCAAAGACAAATTTCTTTTGTTCATAAAAGAGCAGTAAATTGAAGACGTATATCACTTGTGCTTCACTTCAGTAATTTTTTTTTCCCATATGGAGAAGCTAGTCAGGCAACTACGATTGTGTCCGTCGTCTATGAGACTTTGTTAAATTGATATTTATCCCGTCAAAAGCAGCAATAATATATCAGTCCTCTAACCGTCCTGCTGCTGAGTTCAAAACAGATATAATACTATGTAAGGAAGAAAATGCCATATCGCCAGAGGAATCTGCAGTACAGCAACGACTATGCTTTTATGACGTGCTAGCTGATCATTATGTGGAGCTCCCCGAGAGTGGGGAGCCAATCCTTCATTTGCTCGTCCAGTTATGGAGTCAGTCATTCGCATCTCATATATTTTCTCTCCTATTTCACAAATGGGTATGCTGGCTTTTATTAGCAATAACGCTGTCTCTTGGCTCTTCTTTTACAAATTTGCCTCTAATATTAATAATGCTGCATGAATTTGTTGCTTTCAAAGGGTTAAGAGATGAATCGGTTAACTCTCTTTTGTTCATTAACCCTTGTATGAGGGATATGAATGATGACTTGATCTTGATGCATATGATAGGAAGTGCTTATCATTGACTTTCCGGGGCCTTTTATTGGGCTGGGATAGAGATATTTGTGTCTTTATTCTTCGGTACGGGTTAATAATGTTGACAGTTCCATGCCAACTGCAGCTGTTAGCAGAGCTCTAAACTAACACATTCAGTATTGAGGCTCTTATGATTATCGTAATTGTTTTTCTTTAAACTACGAATACAAACAAAATAACCTCCCATTCTGCTGTTTTTAAAAAATTTGATCTGAGGCTTGTTTGTAGATAAATTTTCCACTTTTGGACTTGTCAATGTCATTACTTAGTTTTTTCTTAATGGATTTTTGATGACATTATTGAGAATGTGTGTTATCATGAAATTAAGCGACTTGCATCCGAATGGAGTTCTTATTTTCATCTTGATAACTACCAAAATTGCTTAGTTATGACTTTTGGAAAAATACTGGTGTTATGTTGCAGTTATTTGAAGTCCAAGTTGAAAGTTCTGAAGTGCTTCTGCGCTACTCATCTGCCCTAGTCCAAGGGGCAACCAATGTGTTCTGGTATAGTTATCGTCTTTAGATGAACTTTGACTTCCACAACTTTCTACTTGAATGATATCTGGCAAAAGTAAAAAAATAAAATTAAATATAAAGGTCGGGAAAAGAAAGTGTAGCATTAACATGAAGACTGAAGAACAAGCTATCATATTCAAAGCTCTAGTTGGGTTTCTCGTCTTCAAACTATAGACTGCTTCCCTATAATTCACTCCTCCCCGCATATTGCACACCACATTCACCTTTTAATCTTTTATGTAAATTGCAGGATTGACATCCAATCAAACACTCGACAATTCCATTCGCTATTTCTCGTAAGGAAGCTACCATCCGGTTAATGTCGTTATTTGAATTGCTTGTGTTATCTCTTCTTATCTGATGTCTATCTAAATTTAGTATCTTGTAGATGATGTGGTGCTAATTCCAGATAGACTAAGCAAAATCCCTTTGCAGGTAGTGTAAATAACATTGCACTTAATGTCTACAGGAGTCTTTTTACTCTTTATGTAATTTTTTCAGAGTGGCCTTCTGGATTTGGAAGCTAATAAGTTTTTTCTTTCTCGTATTCATAGGCGCAGCGAGATCTGTATCTTTTACTGTCAAGATTCATCATATTTTATAATTCCGGTAGGGTTTCTCATCTTCTGGCTATCAGCAGTTCAACAGACGCAAATCAAGTAACACATTTAATTTCACAGTTGACAGGCTTCGAAATTTTCTTAAGCACTGTCCCGCTTTCCCCAATAACATTCTAGTTGGAGGTCCTTCGGATATTTTTGTGATCGAGGTTGCTGATCAGGTATACTGATGGCGAACTAAATTTTGTGTATAAGGTTTATGTACTACCTACATGGTATTTGAATAGTTATGTTGTTTCTCAACAGCTTCAAAAGCTGAAGGTGGAGCCTGTGCTACTGCATTACCTGTCTCATATAAAGGCCCTCCGTGGTAAATTCTGTACCCTTATTATATACTGCTAATATTAGAATTGTAATCTCCAGTTACTCTTAAGCGGTTGAAGTTGTTGTTGTTTAGGTTTGGAGCTGCGGATGACAACGAGTACCAGATTGAAGACTTGTTTGTACAGTTTCACTTCACCTGGTGGCCCAATGTATCCTACTAGAGCTGTGCGTCATGCAGCCTGGGATGCGCTAGACTACCTCTTCCCTGTAAGTGCAGGATTTGTTTACACAGTTCAATGTCCATATCGCGTTGGAGTCATCTTATAAGCTTTCTTTGTTGTACACAGGTTGGTAAGAACCTGAGGCACCTTATAAGCTTGTTTTTCAGATTACTATACCCTTGGTACTGGCCTTCATCGTGCTGGAATTTCGTGGTCTTGTGCATAAAGACATTGTTATACACTGTACTTGGATATGTGCTCTCTGGTTTTGACAAGTTTAGGAGGCGAAAGCAATGAGCATGCATAACTTAGAAGATGGTATTTCATGCAAGTGTAGGCTGAACCCAGGAGATGCTAGTGGCTTAAATTATATGTGAAAGACAGCTTACCTTGTGTCGTTAGTGGTTTTTGTTGTTAAGGGGTTTATATGAGAATATATGAACCATGGTTAGATATGTACATCAAAAAAGTGAATGTTGCATGCAAAACGGTGTTGACTTACAACTTACGTACAGCGGTGAGAGTGAAGTTTTTTAGCAGCAGAATCGATTATAGTGTAGGTACCAAGACAGTTCAGTAGTCATGTAACTGAAGCGACTATATGATGCTATCAGAGTTCGTTCTTGTGAGACTCAATAGAATATTGGACGGTCGGGATTTATACGGAGAGTGCACAGGATGCTGCCACGTGTCAAAATCTATGCCGTGCACACGTGGCATAGGAGGAGGGTAATTTCCAGAACATGCAAACTCGAATGTCATCTTTCTTTCCCTTCTCTCTTTCCATCTGTATCGCTCTCGCTCTCCAATTGAAATCCCTGTGTCCACTCCCTCTCTCTCTACTTCTCGTTCACAACACCTCCACCTTTCATTCGTGCCTCGCCTCTCCCTTCCTCTGTCTTTGCCCCTGTCTCTCTCTCCTTTGCGTATCCGTCCTCCAATTCTCAAGTCTGCCCACCTGCGGTGCCAATTCCAGCCACTACTCCATAAGATTCGCTCAGATCCGATTGTTTTGTTGTTGTCGTAGATTTGTTTCCAATTGTTTTAGAGAATATTTTTGTTTGTTTGAAATGCCATTTCTTGTATCATGTGCAAAAATGTCTAGTTGCACAAATAGAATCTAGATATGCAAAAGTCCCCTTAGAATAGTACTGTTGGGGCGGAGGTAGGAATTAGCTGTTGGGGTGGAGGTAGGAATTAGCTGACGTGAGGGCGGATATATACGGGGTTTGGGGCAGCGCATACGGAAAAAAAAAATGGAATCGGATCATCTAATAGATGATTCGGATTCATAAAAAATAGAAAAATAAGGAAAAATGACATATAATTTATACATAAATTATCCATATCGGTTCAGCAAAAGCATCACGAAATTCAAAAGAAAATCCGCGAAAGAGTAAATATGCTCTGTCTAAAACATTACAATTTAAATAGCACTGGACTTTAAAGGTTCCGCAATTGACGCTTACGAGTATTCATATCTTCAAAACGCTTCAAGATTTTTTCATTAGGAATATTTATAAATAATTCTTTCTCAATGTATATCAACCAACGATTCAAATATTTATTCATCATCCCACTTCATGTCCTTGCACAAACAAGATAAACCTGTCACACACTTGCAATAAAGAGATTATTTTTCTTTCTTCTCGCAATCCTACAATTAGAGCTTCAAACTTCACTTATACAAACAACTTCTATTTTTGAAATACCTTCGCTCCAAACGAAATGTCCTACAAGGAGCAGGGACAAACGTAAATTGGAAATTAAAATGAGAAAAATGTCAATTAAAGCACGAACTCTTAAAACTCGGCTAGTTAAAGCATAAACTTAAAGATGACCATTTTAATGCTGAACTTTTGTTGCTTTTCATTTTAAATCACAAACTTGTAATTACTAGGCCATTTTGAGGCATACGGGTTAGACGCGTTTATATGCCGTTTAAACCCAATTCCCAATTCCCGTTTCAAACATAAAGAAAAAAAAACACCTGATAATGGAGACGATGGAGGAGGATGAAGCGGCGGCATCAAGCTTCGATTTGAATTTCAGCATTTTTTTCTTTATTTGATGTTTGAGTTGTTGTTGGTTAGATTTTTTGGTGTGTGATTGGGATCAATTTTTGAAATTTTTTTGCAGACTGAAGCTATGGAAGCCATACCCTTTTCCCACTTTTTCAATCCCTCTTCCCCTCCAACTCCCAAATCCTCCGACCTCAATTTGAAATCCACAAATCCTAATCAACTCCAACCCCATCTCTTAAATCCCTCGAAAACCTTAAATCCCCATTCAAAATCGAACCTTGATGCCTCCTCCATCAACAACCGAATAACCGTAGAAGGAACTGAGCTGCTGCCGGAGCTGATGCTTGAGTGGAAACAGTGAGCAGCGAAAAATGGTTGTGAGGAAAGTAGGAAAGTACGAGGTTGGTCGGACGATCGGTGAAGGGACTTTCGCGAAAGTGAAATTTGCGCAGAATACGGAAACTGGTGAAAAAGAAAAAAAATCATGAAGCTTGTAAATCTCGTATTCAACAAAATTCTAAGGCATGTATGTAGTCTCTTCTGTAGCTAAAATAGTGAAGTTTTGGCTTGAAGGTTCATCATGGAAGGCAGAATCGCGCAGATACTTTCAGCAGCTTGTGGCTTGAAGGTGCATCATGTATTACATTTTGAAGACGACATGTGGGACTCCAAACTACATTGCACCCGGAATGCCTGCATTGATTTGTGATTTATGGCATCTTTTCCTCGTACCGGAATGCCTGCATTGATTTGTGATTTGTGAAGACGATAATTGTGATTTGTGAAGAGGTCTCGTTATGTGTTGTTTAAGCATAGTGGTGTAACTGATGAAGTGTTTTTCCGTGTTGAATCTCTAAGCATGCAGAGGTTGTTGACATAGTCTCTGTCGTACATGATTTTAATGTAATACATCTATTTCGAAGACACATTCCTATCGTACATGATTTTAATGTAATACATCACTCTTTCGAAGACACATTCTTGTCGTACATGATTTTAGTGTAATACATCTATTTTAAAGACATATTACTGTCATACATGAATGAAAATAACTTCCAACTGTAACTGTCCATTTTCTTCTGGAAATAACTCTCAAAAACCAAAACATGCGTTCTTCTTTCCTGATTCTTCGTTCATGGGCACCAATAGCTTTGCTTACCCTAGCATCCAAAAGCTTCAATGAAAAAGAGAAAAAACTCAGGACAATATATAGAATCAGATTTCACAACAACGGCACAATCAAGCAAAAGCAAACCCTGAAAAGTTATCTCATAGGAATACACCATTCAGAACGCATACGCAACCACAACAAAACTGATTAAACATTAGCAACAACAGAAGTTAAACAAACACTTGGATCTACATCACAAATTTCATGGAACAAAATCCAGAAGGTCAGCTTACTTGACATCATTCTATTACTACACACACAAAATGGATTATCAAGTTGCAATGCTACCACCGATAATACTCCTTTTTCCACTTGGGAAGGTTTATCCTACAAATAAACGCACAGATTCCAACTCTGTCAAATTATTTTCATTGCAGTTTTAACAAGCTCCTTACAATCCATATTAAGCAGAATACACTACAGAGACAAACGATCATATGTTTGTTTAGCTTCACGAATACATTGTTCACTATATCCTATATCTACAAACTAGTCAAAAACCCAGCAATTACGAAATCAAAGAACTAAGCAGGGATGCGGAAGTTTACTGAATGCACAATTGAACAATCAGTGACACCTAACCGACAAGAAAATTGGCAGATGCGGAGAAACTGCCACCCAACATAAACCAAGCCGACATCAGCTTGAAGAAGAAATTGACAATCTCAACACCCAACACCTCCGGTAACCTCAATTTCACTAACAGTCGGAGCAATTTCATTCATTAGACCCAATTTCATTCATTAGTCGGAAATTGGCATACCTTCATCTCTAACAGTAGGAGGTTCGCCGGAGACGGCGTTTGCCATCAGCCGTTTCTCCTTCGACTGAGGCTCTTTCGTCGTTCGCCTTCTTCTGCCTCTAACAGCCGCTGGTTCTTCCTCCTCCATCGTCTCCATTATTGGGTGTTTTTTTTCTTTAGGTTTGAAACGGGAATTGGGTCTAAACGGCATATAAACTCCGTCTAACCCGTATGCCTCAAATGGCCGAGTAATTAAAAGTTTGGGACTTAAAATGAAAAGCAACGAAAATTTAGCATTAAAATGGTCATCTTTAAATTCATGCTTTAAATGGTCGAGTTTTAAAAATTCGTGCTTTAATTGACATTTTTCCCAAATTAAAATCTTCAAAGACTCCATCTGCGTTGGGGTCACACCCAATTTAAAAAATAGCGGCCCATTGGATTTATTAATCCTTATCACCTCTTTCCCCTTAAACATTTTGGATCTGAGTTAGTGGGCTTTTCCTGGGCCTGGGTAGGGAAGATAAGGACCCAGCACCATGAAATCCCTATTTGACACAGCCGGCTCCTAGGTTTTGTGAACCGAAGTTCGTGTATCTAGGCGTCTCTATTCTGCGAATGGGTGGAAGACAACTAGTTTCAGGCGATGATTGGACTTCTCTCAACTGTCCGATTCTGCAATAGATATCACCATAAACCGGTCTCTCAACCGGGTTCTCCGATCAACCAGCTTGAAAATCGCCTTTCCATATAATCTTTCATGTCCATTTCGCCGTCCCTTACAAAACCTTGTCTCAAGACTAAATAGTCCCCTCCATCCCCCATCATTTTTTGACAATGGTGGGGTCGGCTTCTGGCTGGGGAGGCAAAAAACACCGGTGGCATATCCGTATTGCAGCGGAAATAGAGGTGACAAAATGGATGGATTGGTTGGATTATAGGTGGATTTTAAATGGATTGTGGATTAAATGCTCCAATCCATTCAATCCATTTAGACCATTTAATGTAAACGGATTAATTAATTGATTGGACAATTTAATCTAACGGATTAAACGAATGAGCTTAAAATGTCCTAAATGATTGCTTAAACATTTAGTCCAACGAATTTCATTAATCCATTAACACATAAATGAATTTCATCAATCCGTTTATACTTCTTAATGGATTTCATTAATCAGATTATTTCGCCACTTCTAGGCGGAAAGGTGGATATCCAGAGTCGGGTGAGGTTGTATTGTTTGACGCTTTATTTTAACATCAAGCTCAGCTCGATTTGCTCTTATAAATTGCTTGTAATGTTTGGCTAAATCTGAAAGGAGGAGCTTTGTTTGTTGATGATGTATTCGGTCAATTGGGTGATTTGCATGATAATTGGATTTGGAATTTAGAAGATGCTGATGAAATATGAATTGAAAATACTGTCTTATAAATTATCAACTTCTCAATTTCGTCCATTTAAATCCTCAACTCAAAAAAATCAAAAAAAATCCTCAACTTTTTAGTTGACTTGCAAAAAAATCCTCAACTTGAATCAAATAGTTTTTGAAGGTCAACTAAGAAGTTGAAATTTTTTTTCTTAATTGAGAATTTAAATAGTCAAAATTGAAAATTTAATAATTTAAAATACAATTTTCCCAATGAATTGGGTTACTTGCAGAAATATGCATATAGTTTGAATTTGGTGATGAAATTTAATTACGTGCAGAAAGTTCACTGGTAATTCAGTTGACAACTTTATTCAAATAGTTCATGAATTGGCGCACAATTTGTCAGATATTTGTATCTCATGATGATAATCTGGTTGCTCAGGCACTGATATCCCTAAAGGGGCGGGAGCACGATGGAAATTTTCTCAAGGCGGTCGATATTTTAAATGGAAAACTGTCATTTAAATCCCAAACTTCTCAAGTTTGCCCATTTAAATCATCAATTCAGTTTTGCTCATTTAGATCCTCAACTTCTTATTTGACTTTCAAAAAAATCTTAAGTTTATGTTGACTTTTTCATTATAGGCCTAAA
>JAWWMW010105967.1:0-29940 GCA_035048345.1 Echeveria elegans
TTGTTTAATGAAGGGTAATTTTGTAATTTCACAGTGTGGTTTTAGGTCCTTTCCCTATTCTTTTATAAGAATAGATACTACAAGTGGTGATCCCGTCGTCCCGACGAGAATTGTCTCTCTGTTAAATTTAAATTTTTGTATTTTATTTTTGATTTTTGATTTTTGATTTTTAATTCCGATGGATATGCATCGTCCCGAATGTGCAATCAAAACGGTCGAACACGTACGTGATTCGATCGACAAATTTTTGACCCGTGTGGTTTAATTTTTAAATTCTAATGGATCAGGCCGGACCCGGGCGTGTGTCGTGTGTTAATTTTTTTTTTAATTTTTTTTTTAAATTTTAAATTTTAAATTTTTAAATTTTAAATTTTAAATTTTAAATTTTTTTGAAATGGTTTAGTTTGGTGATAAGGATTTAGTTAGATGTTGTTGGTAAATGTATGATTTGTTAGTTAGATATTCTTTTATATAGATAGATATCGTGTATTCTACCCCTTTTGTCTGCTATGATCTTCCCATTTGCCTTTTGATATGGAATTTATGAATTAGTTGATTGTACGAATGAAAAAGTGAAACAGTAAGTGAGTAGAGAATAAAGTATGAATTATAATGATATGTGAGAAATAAAGTTGGGAAGAAAAACATTCAAAATGGAAATAAAAAGAGCAAAAAGATATCAAAAATGGATATAGGAAGAGCAAAAAAGTTCAGAAGGAGTATTCGAGTGCATGAAATTGATTATGTTCATAATACAACAATGTAACTTCCTTAGCGAAGAAAGTTGTTTTCAAACAAAATGCTGTCAAGTCAAATATTTGAAATATAACTATAAACTTCCTGCTCAAAGAACCATATTATCTATATATATAACAGAATAGGATGTCTTGAACCACACATATAGCGACGAATTTTTCGTTTCTAAAATTGTAAAAATCGTCGCTAAATCTGTTTCAGGCCCAAAAGGCTTAGGCCCAAACTAAGCAGGCCCAAAACACTTTTATCCCACATCGCTTAAATTACTTTACGAAGTTAAAAATCTACTCTATATAAATCATGCTCATACATCAAACTTTCTCACTTATCCTTGCAATGCTTGCATAGCGAACTATTATTTGAACGGTTCGATTGTGCATTCGCACCGACGAATAATAAAAATAGAGTAACAAGTGATTGTTTCCGCCCATTCCGTCGGAACGACGGGCGGTACGCTAGTACTAAATAATTACTTACATTTAAATATATATGTTTGAAATATCTAGGCAATGAGAAACAGCCAATTCTAATAATGTTTGAAATACCCTTGTTGGGGGCAATGCGACTTTAACATGTTTTTGTGTGGGATCTATATTTTACTTGCTAGCCCATCTCTTTGAGGGAGGATGGTAAGGCAAAGACCACCCTCTCGATACCAATTTTTATTTGTAATTGACCTTTTGAGTTATAAGAAATATATTATTATTTTTGATTATTTTTGCCCACTTCATTGTTTTGATTATTGGTGTTTGTTGTTGTATTGTTCAACAAGCATTGAACAGTTGTCAGTCTAGGACGAAAATGCAACTGAGAGCATCTACACCGGTAAAATGCTATATGCCAAGACATGAAGTTCTCTTAGAAGACTTTTCATTACTATTCATCAAGCAGTAGCAACATTTTTTACATGGTTTCTATTACTATTCACAAAATAAAATAAAAATATTTAAATTTTGTTTCTCTCATAATTTGTTAATGAATTGTTCATCAATAATTGAGTAGGATTGTGATAGGTGTTATCATACGCGTCAAATTAATTAATTATATTATAAGCTACTAGTGGAGCGGCAAGCACGATCGATCTCTCGAGGAATTGACAAGTGAATTTTTTGTAAACAATTAAAATGGGGTTGTGAAATTTGTGATCGAAACAAACAAGAAAGCAAAGAGTGTATTAATATGGTGAGAAGATACGGTCCAAGACAACTACTTGTAATTTATTGTTTACCACCGATATAAATCATGCAATTTCTATTATCTCATTACTCTAATACGTTTCGGAAAAGGTAATGTGCATAGAGCTTCTAATATAATTATACACGTGCAAACGCGAATAGAACTCTTATCGTAAAAGATCATGAAGAACCAAACGAGTTGTATTAATACGCAAACACTAATGCCTAATTTTTAATTGTTCTACTTGTTCTCACCGCCAAGTATCAAATAAGTCAACAGTAAATTTCGGCTAACACATGATAAATCGTACGCAACTACTCAATTATCCTAGCAAGTCGAAATCATACTAATCTGCATATGAATTACTGTAAGACAATAAAATTGATATTAAGCTCGAATCTCAAAACAGTTCATCACAAGCTTGTATTTCAAACCGCAACTATAACTTAAGCTACTCATAACAGTAGCGAAATAATTTATCAAAATTAATACTAACGTAAGAATGATGAAGAAATTAAATGAATAATCCAAAATGACGCCTTTGCCTTCTTTCTATAGCTCTACACGTTTTGTTTTCTTGCTTCTGAAGTATGACTTGAAGCCAGAGTTTTTCTTTTTTCCCTTTTATAGCTTTTAGATATAAGGAAAATTGGTCCAATTAGTTATCGTGTACCATGTACAAATAGGGAAACTATTTGATCTTCACCCACTCGTAATCACTACCGGTAGGGATGGCAACGGGGCGGGTCGGAGGGAAATTGAACCTGCCCCGTCGCGGATCAAAAATGTTCTACCCCGCCCCGCCCTGCCGCGGGTCAAAATTGCCCTGCCCCGCCCCGCACCTAATTAAGGCAAATCCGGCCCGCCCCGCCCCGATCCGCAATTAATTAAGGTTAATTAGGGTTAATTAAAATTAATTAGGGTTAATTAGGGTTAATTAAGGATTAATTAGGATTAATTAGGACTAATTAGGATTAATTAGTATTAATCACGGGTCAGGCGGGGCGGCGGGGTGGGGCGGACCCGTCGCGGGTCGGGGCGGATCAAATTTTTTTTGCTCCGCCCTGTCCCGTTTGGCTTGCGGGACGAGTCGGCGGGGCGGCAGATCCAATTGCCATCCCTAACTACCGGCACCCAACAACTCAATTCCCAAGTCCCCATTTTGTTTTTGACCCTCTTCACATCTTAATCACTTCTCGAGGTTAATTTATGACTTGAAGGATTTTGAGCAAGCTCTCTACTTGTTTTCATTTTGTCCACAACAGATCACCAAAATTCACACTAGACACGTCCGAAGCATAAAAGATTTAACTGTCCTTAACCTCAACTAATACAAAAATAATGCTTTTAAGCGACTTTTCTCTTCTCGTTGTTTCAAACACCCGAAATATAAAACTATACTTTTTAAGTAATTCTAATATACAAATACATGGGTTAAGACCGTTAAATGACCGTATAAATGCAACTCATAAGATTGGAATTACATTTTGCAAGATTTTGTGCCTCTCCATGAGCGCATTGCCGCTTTCTCATTTGCTGCAAAATGATGTGTCGTTTGAGTTTACTTATGAGTGGAAGAATGATTTTGACGCACCCTAGACAACTTTGACCACAACCCCGGTCATCAAAGCACAAGACTGGACCCAATCATTCGAGATCATGTGCGATGCAAGTTTACTTATGGATGCTGTGCTTGATTAGAGAAAAGATAAAAAGCCGATGGTGATCCATTATGCCTCAAGAACTCTCAACGTCGCACAAAAGAATTATTCCACCACCGAAAAAAAGCTTTTGGCTACTGTTTTCGCCCTTATTTACTTGGATCTAACGTGATTTTGTTTTCTGATCATGCATCGATTAGGTATCGCATGACCAAAAAGGAGTCAAAACCACGACTGATAAGATGGATTCTATTACTTCAGGAATTTGATGTTGAAATCAAAGATAAGAAGTGAGTGGAGAACACGGTCGCTGATCACATGAGCAGGATAGTCAGAGAAGAAAAAGTTGTGGCAATAACCGTCACATTTCCTGTTGAGAATCTATTTTTACTGAGCGTCAAGACGCCATGACAGACTAAACATTGTTAACTACCTGGTGGGAGGTAAGTTTTCTGCAAAATTTTCTAAAAATAAGAAATCGAAACTCGAGCATGATTTGAGATATTATATATGGGATGACCCTTGTCAGTGAAAGGTTGGTGTTGATCAGATAGTTAGGAGATGTGTGCCTGAAAATCCTTTTATGTTGTCTTTATATCTTGAACAGGCTCGTGGTGGACCCTTCGGTCCTTCGAGAACTGCTTGGAAAATCCTAGAAAGTGGTTTCTTTCGGCATCGTTTGTTTGGTGATGCGTATAATCATTATAAGAACTGTGATAGAGGTCAGAGAATAGGAAACATATCGGCTAGAGATGAAATGCCTCAGAATCCTATAAATGTTGATGAAGTTTTTGATATATGGGGTATTGACTTTTCTGGGTATGTTTCCTAAATTTTTGGTTTTCAGTATATATTAGTTACATTCAATTATGTGTCAAATGAGTTGAAGGTAAGGCTCTAAGAAATGATGATGGTAAACTGTCGTAGATTTTCTACGCACTAGCATATTTTGCATGTATGGTGTGTCAAAGGCGGTGATAAGTGATCAGGGGTTCCATTTCTGCAACCGATCATTATCAGCAGTGTTTAAGAATTATGGGGTGCATCACAATGTTTGGATAACATCTCGTCCATAGATGAATGGTCAAGCGAAAATCTCCAACATAGAGATCAAACTTTGATTTGGCTAGTGCGAGTGCCAAGAGAAAGTTACAACTAATGAGTTAGAGGAGCTGCGGTTGGAGGCTTTTGAGTGCCAAACAGACTATATGGTGCGAACGAAGATGTATCATGTATGCGGTTGGAAGCTTCTTAGTGCAAAACAAACTATAAGGTGCGAACAAAGATATATCATGATAAATACATTCTACGATGCTCATTCAAAATAGGGCGGCATGTACTTTTATTCTCTTCAAGACTTAAGTTAATAATGCCTGAAAAAATTCGCTCTCGTTGGACAGGTCTGTAAACTATTGTATGCATATTTAATAACAGAGCTTTGAGGCTTGAAAAAAAGATTACGAGGGAGAAATTCACCGTGAATGGATAAAGAGTAAAACACTACTTGGAGAGGAGATTTCCCAAGGTGAAGAATTTCAGTTGGCTGGGCCAACAATGGAGAACTAAAAAATGAGATATTGTTGAGTCAACGACATCAAATCATGCTCCTGAGAGGCAACCCGAGTTTAGTTAAGACTTTTTTTTTGTTAATTAGCTTATTTACGCGGGTGCAATGATGTGTGCACTCTTTAGTGCCAATTTTGGTTGAGTTTCAGGTTATTCGACCAGCGGAATAAGTGGTAGGTCTCTATGCAGAATGCAAACTCAAGGGAATTTGTGCATAAGGCCCCTTAAGGGTTTGTGCAAAAATCCAAGAGAGTTTGCGTACTTAATTCAGGATAGGTCCGCGTAGGAGCGTCGACCCATTGATCGACCCTTTTTTTTCAGAAGAGAAAAAAGGAAAGGAAAGAAAGGATAATCGACCGTCGTTGTTGTAGCACCGCCGCGCCGTCATCGCCACACTCAGGCCGTCGACCAGTGCCGTTTTCAACATCGAGAGCCACCATCTTTGTCGGATCCTGATTAAAGTTTGGATTTGTTTTGTTTCATTCAGTTGACCCTATACGACTTTGAATCTGTGAGTTGAAGTTATTTGGAGTTGGTGGTGTGGTTATTGGTTGTTGGAGTTGGTGGATATGGAGTATTGGACGGAAATTGATCGGACTTAGGCCGGAGCTGACATCGGGGTTATAAGCGGACTCTAATGACATTTTGGACATGGACCTTTAAAGATTTTAGCAAAAATCCAACAGCGTCCGTGTAGGTAATTTATAAAGGGTCAGCGTACATTTTATTTGCAGATTTTTAAATTTTAAAAAATGAGTGGCAGTAGAGCTAGACGCCTACGTGGACGAGAACAGGATGCCCTGCTTGCTTAGGAACCTGAACCGAACATTGAGGAGCAAATAGCAGAGGCTATTGAGGGTTTATGGATCGCACACATTATGAGCCTGTTTGGGTGGATCAAGTTTTCGTAGAGAGGAGTGGTGTCCAGGGTAGAGTGACTCACTTGCTTACGACTAATGGTGGTCTGGTTCACTGTCATTATCCAGTGATGTAGACAAGGAAGACACGTCAGAGTTCCTAACTACTTTTCATTATATTGGGAGACAGGATTACCAGGGAATTGCCTACCGACACAGAGGTGTGCCTCACAAACGTACCATTGAAAACTGAAGAACATTTTCAGTTAGCCTACCAAGGAAGGTGGGTTCGGCTGGGCATACTTTAGCTCCATCCTCGTATTGTCTGCGTGAGAGCACTACAAGAGTTTTTACTGACTCAACAATGTTACACTTTCACCTCTATCACATTCTTAGCAAGACCCTATTGGCTAAGAAAAATGCAGACAACGTAGGGTTTGGATGTGCTATACTTGCTAGCCACGGGACAGGTAGTTCACTGGGGACATTATATGTGTCATCACCGGGATACATTGAGGGCTAACAACCTGATTTCTTCTGGCGAGATGGTCATGCATATCATACGGGTCTATATGTGGCTACGGTACCAGCTGATCACCATATTCTATGTGCTGCCTTTACTGATCAAATGTGGTTATAGTACGAGCAGAGTATTTAGGTGACAGACATGGACCTCACCCCAGAGGTAGTCGACCACCTGGTAGAGATAGAAGTAGACATTCTAGAGGTCTGGTCTTAATAATTAGAGAGCCTCAATTCCAGCCATCCCCACCGCCGCAGCCCGCTGCACCACCGCCTCAGCTTGATCAAATGCTTACAAACTACATGTTTTACATTACGAAGGCAAGCATCTTGGTTGGCCAGTAGATTCAGATTATTCCAGCTCCAAAGGGATGGAGGCCTGGTGATCCGATTCCAGCCGAGTATCTGCAGCCACACCCACCAGCAGGAGGCCACTAGAGGAATACTTGTTTTATTGCACCATAAACTGTTAGCTTTATTTTATTCTAGTTATCTTAAGTATATTATGTCTTGCATGATCTTTCATTCTCTCTTTTGGAGGAGGACACCGTAGGAACACGATGCCGTTCAAAAGTGTGGTGTGGGAGAGTTAGTGTTAGTAGAGTCATCACATTTTCTATTTGCATGCATTATCTAGCGCACATTGATATTTCCGTCTATGAGTAATGAGAATGTACGATGTGATAGAATGCTGATCTATTGAGAGATGTTCTATTCTATGATATTCTGATATTATGCGCTGTATGAATTCTTGAATATGGTGATGCTCATTACTTGATGACATATGTTCTTTCGAGTTGAGATACCACATGATGTTGAGTTGATATAAATTGTCCTAGAGAGACATGAAAAATGGTTGGATGTTCAGTTGATTAGGCACAATATATGTTGTAATTGTGGACGTTGACCCTCCGAGTCATGAGGGAAAAAACTTTTTGATCTACCATTGCACTGTAAAGCAAGTGGTGGGATGAGAAAAATGATCGTCTTGTCTCTAGTTCGAGTACCCGAGAATAGGTTGTGACCCCCATCTTGCCTCGCACTAAAAGAACAAGGATGAGAAAGAGCGGGGCACGTTTCAAATGCTGCTATTCAAAAGCTATGACTAAAGCAATTCAAAAAAAGAAAGGACGGCCAAGTCATATTGAGGTGCAAAAGAAAGCCATATTTGGAAAAAATACAAGCGAAAAACAATCAAGTTGAGTGAAATCACCAGACTAAACAAAACAAGAGAGTTTACCGAACCTGTCCAACAAAAAGAACACGAAGAAAAGTTGTAGTACCTCATAGCTCGGATAATCAAATCTCAGAGAAAGTTAATTCAAAGTAGAAGTGCGTCTATTATTCAGAACCGAAGAACGGAGTCATGAATCCAAAAAGGGACTAGCTCCTAATCATCTATTAAATTTCATCTCGACTTAAAAGGTAAGATATATCATTAAGTTCCTAGTTGATTAGTGTTCATGTAGGAGTGCGAGTATGAGTTGAAGAGCTGAATACAATAAACGTCTTGAAGGAATTTGCATTTTACGCCTGCATTACATAACCGACTTGAGTGTAAGTGAGTCTTAGTCTTATTCTTGTTTGGGACGAACAAGGATAAGTGCAGGGTGGTTTGATAGAGCGCATTTATATGTTCCATCCGATCATATATTCTCAGTAATTAATTACATTTTCTAAGCGAAAAGTTACTTCTTGATAGTGTTTCATGTCCCATGTGTATCGAGACCACATTAGATTATCACAGCTATTTGGAGCATTTTAAGCATCATTCAAGTCGTTTGGGAATGAAAGGAACAAAGAAACAATCCCAAGAGAAGAAGAAAGAAGCATAAGTGGGACCAAGCTCAAGTAAAGGATTCGGAGTCTTTGTGATTAAAGCATGCAGACCCTTAAGAAATTATCACAAAATCAAAGAAGGTTTGTGTACTTAATTAAAGAGTCCGCGTACTTGCTCGAATGCCATCAGCACACATCTCTTTATAAAAGTAGCCCAAGCTGTTTCCTATAAATACCAAGCTTGTCTAAAGGTTTTTTTTTATTGATTGAAGTTTGTCTAAAGTTTTAGGGTTGTCTTTTTTTGGAAAATTTGAGAGCATCAGGAGAGAGATGGCCAGAGATGCCACGACGTTTTTTATTCACTTTAGCGCTTTTTTATTCAGCATTCTCATTAACTCTCTACATTATATTTTATTTTGTTTTCATTTCTACTATGTGTCACTAAACCCTAATCAGTTTGGGGAACTGTGACTGCAACGCATGTATGAGACTCGCGTACATGTTGAATTATTCATGTTCATGTGTTAATTGCATGTTTCAATTATCAATTTAGCGTAGCCTGACGGTTAAACCTAATTGTTGTTGTTGCATGGTATTAAAATAATTATTTATTTTAACGAAGCCTAGCGATGGATGTATTGTGATAGAATAGTGTGAATTGTTTGATTGAACTTATCAATTAGACATTACCCTAACATGATTATCTAATTAGAACATATAGTGTATTACTCCAGCGAGTGTACGTAGGTTGTATCTTTAGCAAGAACAACTGTTTTAATTCACAAGTATTTTATGTAATTGGTTTGATGATTACTCAATTGCATAACAATTACCTGGACTGAACTTCTCTGCATTGATAAATCCTAGTTTACTCGCGTTTCAAACAACTATCTTAAACAACCCCTTTTAGTTCGTAGTAGTTGTTGTTATTATATATTAGTAGTGTTGTTAACTCTCCTTTGTGTTCGACTCAGCTTACCACTTGCTATGTCTAAGTAGAACTTATAAATACAAGTTTTCAACACTCAAGGATGTGTTGTAACTCTACTCCTCTCTCGCTCTCTCACCCGAGGGCACTCTTTAGATGGTCCTAGCATTCTTCAGGTCCTGTTTCATGTACACCTGCACCAAATCTCTTTCTCCACGACAACTTCACTTCTCCACTTCTTAACTCTCTTGGTGAAGTTACAGATTAATTTTATTTTCATTTTTGGCAGTAATAAATGAAACAAACTGAAAGTAAACTATACAAGATATGGTAACGTGGTTCGACTCCTTTAACACTTAGTCCAGCGAGGTTCTCAAGTGAACTCCAAGTGGTGAACTCTTCAAGATAAACAAAAGTACAAAAAACTTCTTCCAAGTATCTTACTCGATTAGCTAGTGAAGTAGCCTCTACTGTTGCTGCAATCAGATCCAATTCTCTAATGACTGGGTCCCCACTCAAAAGACACGTGATCACCCCGTGTCTATTTAAGCCACCAAGCTATCCACTTACTTGCGCCTCTCCTCACTTCAAAACCTTGTGACTTCATTGCAAACCTCCAAAGCCAGAGCTGTTGATTGTATTTAATGGCTTCACCCACCAATTATATCTACTTTCTTCTCTGCAACTTCTCCTTCACTACACTCTGGAGCAATCTGCCTCAAACCCCGACATACAACAAAGGCTATGATTTTTGAAAATGTGCAAATGTCTTTACCTCACTACAACTATTTGAGGTAGACAACGATGATATATTGTCTAATGAATTCCTACATTTCCCTTCTCCTTTTATAGACACATATAGTCTTCATCTTGTTTCAATCCTCCACTTGACATGTTCTCTTTACTTGGCCCTTTTGGAAAATATCCTCGCCAAATCTTCACAAGGGGTGACCGGTGTCGTAAATGTCTTTTATTTACGCATGTATTTGCTCTTATTCTTTATATTCATAAGATGAAATTCGTCGTATTTATTTCAGAAATGAAATACACTTTCCAAAATTTAAAGAAGCTTAGAGCAAAACATAGCAAAAATGGGTTGAAACTTTGATTTGAACGATATTCTTAGTAGAAAATTTATTTCAAGTGAATTGATACTTTGGCTAGCTTAGCTCGACCCATTTCAAAAATTTATTCCATCTTTGAAAAGTGAAGTTTGACTAGAAGTTAAGCAAATAAATTTTTGAAAATATCATTTTTCATATCTCATAGAATTTCTTGATTACCTTTGTGTGACTTTAGCATAATTGATGGTACATTACTGTGACACTTGAGTATTTATTTTTAGGCATTTTGACAAGACTTAAGTGTGGGGTGTCCAGAAAAATATGTTAAAAAAGAAAAAATATATTGTTGTACAGTTGTCGAGGGTTAGGAAAGAAAATAAATATAAAAATTAGCTCGAGCATACATATTATTTCCTCCTTGAAAGCAATTGTGTCAATTTGAAAATAAAAATAAAAATAATAAAGACTTTTTCAGCCATTTAAGTTCTTGCCTTATTTATTTTGTGACTCGAGTGAATCTTTATATGATAACCATTGAGAATTGCTAAGGGACAATCCTTATGTTTACGTATGTAGGCATGATGGGTTTATGAGAAAAATTTATTTAAAAATTGGGTTAATTACATTAAAAGATCTGTATGTGTAGCACATTTTCCAAATGACACCCCTCCATTTTACTTTCATACTTAAACACCCTCATCTTTTCGCCGTTAACGATTCGACACCCTCCGTCCAATGAATGACAATTAGGCTCATTAATTGTATTTTAAAAAACATTAGGGATCTTATTAAAAATTCAATTATACAATCAGACCCATTACAATAAAATTAATTAAAAATATTCATACTCATCAAAATTACAATAAAAATAATAACAATTTTAATACTCATAATAATTAAAATTTAAAACTAAATCTTAAAAATTAAAATTAGAAATTAACAAAAAAAATATTTTTAAATATTTTTAATTTTACTATAATTTAAAAATTAAAAATTAAAAATTAAAACTAAAACTTAAAAATTAAAATTTGAAATTTTAAAACTAAAACATAAAAATTGAAATAAAAATTGAAACTAAAAATTAAAATTAAAATATTTAATATTAAAATTTAAAATAAAATTAAAATCTTATGTTTTTAATTTTTCTATTTCTAATTTCTAATTTTTATATTTTCATTATAATTATTGTGAGTATTAAATATTTCTTATTAATTTTATTATAATTTTGATATTAAATATTTTTATTAATTTTATTGTAATGGGGTTCGATTTTATTAATTAAATTTTCAATCAAACCCCTAATGTATCTAAAATACAATTAAGGGTCCTAATTGCCGTTAATTTTAACGGAGGGTGTCAAATCATTAACGACGAAAAGATGAGGGTGTTTAAATGTGAAATTAAAACTGAGGGGTGTCATCTGGAAAAAGTGTTACACATACGGGTCTTTTTCTTTAATTAATCCAAAAAAATTTAATATTAGAACTCCTCTACTCTTATGGATTACGATATTTAGTCTAATGCATGAGAATAAGTTCAAAATATTGAGCTTATGGACCCTAGCTAGCATATGTGATGAGTTCGGTAAAATTTCCTTTGTGGACTTTGTGCTTTACTTTATGATTCTTATTGTGGATGTCGAGTGGAGTTTTGGATCGAGCAAAGGTTAGTTCTTGATGTTCATCCTATGAGAAATTTATGACTACTATGATTTTAGTAATTTTTGAAGTTTTTCATAATATAAATGATTTGCGATGCTTTGATGTGCTTGAATGTTATCAAATGAAATGGCTTGCTCAAAAAACTACAAAAAAATGGAGCTTTTTACAAGGATGATGTATTTTGGGATTTGTGAGTATTCATTTTTTTTAAACTCTCCCGAGACTATAACTCGTCCACTAGGGTAACCTAGGTTTAGAGGCTTGATGCATATGCTAAATGTATTCGTGAATCCTACAAAAATGAGTTAGGAGTAGATTTTAATTTTTGAGTATGTTTAGAGCTTAGATTTGTTTGGATTGAACAAGACTTAAGTGTGGGGTATTTGATCAGTGTCGTAAATGTCTATATTAATTATATTTTTAAGAAGAAATTGATCGTATTTTAAACTCGTATTGCTATTTCAGGCATGAAATATACTTTCTAATGATTGAAGAAGCTTGGAGCAAAAGATAGCAAAAATGGGGATTGAGCGAGTAAAAACAAAAGTTTTTGGTCGAGAAGTGCTCGACCAACTGGACGGTCAAAGTCAACGCTCGAGTTGAGGGGTTAATTTGGCCGAGCTTATTCGTCATTCGGCCGACTGAAACTAACAGAGAGGGTCAATTTGGCTGAACTGATTTCTCATTCGGCTGAATGGATGTGCGGAACGCTGATCGACCAAGTTACTCGACCATAAATCATCTCGAGCAACTAAAAGAAGCTATTTACTCGACCATCAATTGCTCATCAAAGAGGATTCTAAATGGAATATTTATGCCAAGAAATGAAGAGGTAAAAAATATAATGATGATGATTTTTATGAGGTAGCATTATGAAGAATTAATTGGAGCAAATTAGAAAGTAAGAATTATGATCCATCATTATGGATGGAAATGAAAGGTTTTTGAAACACTATAAAATGAGAGCTTCACTTGAGAAGAAAAAAAGCATAAATAAAATGAGAGCTCCCCCCAAGGGGGCAGACGACTGCTCAAGCACTCCAATAACACGACCACAAAGAAGAGAAGAAATATGAAGCGAGACCGCATTAAAAATCCTTCAATGATACTGAACAATCCTAAAGCCTTCTCTGCTTTTTATATTCATTTTTACTTTTAGTATGAATTGTTTCTCACTCACCATGAGTGAGTTGTCATTTTGATGACATGATCAGTTTAATAGATCCTTTGGTACTCATGATTGATTGAATGCATTTTTACATATATTTTCATGAATGATTTTTGGTTGAACGAAATATATTTAACTAACGCTTATGTCATGCATGTTAGGTGTTTGATGAAATACTTTATAGAATTATTTGAGTAGTTTTAATTCTAGGGAAGAACGGTTGTGAACCAATAATAGCTCTCATTACATAAATACTTTAACTTGGGGATGAATCTAGATAGATGAACCTAGGCTAGTGTTGTGCCCGCCAATGACAAAACTAGTATTTTATGAAATTAAATATTCTTAAATCGGGGGTATAGCAAAAAGTCTCGCCAATGAGGTTATGCGAATGATGAAAGACTAACCTTGAACGTATTCAATTACATTATTTTATGAAACGTTCAATGCAATTCATGAGTACTATTGGTGAAGTTATGCCCTAATCATCTTCTTTTAGATAATTTATATTATTTGTTACCGAGACTGATATTGAAACCCCACAAACCTTTAAAACCATTTAGAGGGTAAGTAATTCATAAATCTAAGTTCTCACTTTTCACTTGGGTTCGACAGTAGATCATACTAGTTCTTATAAATTTATTTTGACTTATGTGACGTGTTATACTACACCTGTCAAGGGGACAAGATATTCTTACACATATTTTGTTGTATCATTTGTGTAAGACATCCAGCGGCTAATAGCTCTTCATATTGAGCCCACCTCCTTTACTTCTTAGAGGTCACCACACTCACTTCTATCACATTTTAATAAGACTTGATGTGATCTTCAAGATCTGACAAGTGACTATTTCACTTGTCTTCGCGAGATCCCTATTATATCTCTTTAAGTTGGTCGAAACACAATATTCCCTAAAGTAATCTTTTGTTTCCTTACCTTTGCATGGAACCAAGACTACAAGTGGGGATAAGAGATAAACTGTTACACATAAATCCAATTTGGTCTTCACAAGGAGCGTATCACATAGGACATCTCTTACTCTCCATGTCTTATCCTTTATCACTATTTTCTTCGCCATGACCGTAGTTCACTACTAATACTATGTACCCGAACTACTCACACATTGGAGGGAGTGTAATTGGTTCAAACCTTCTTCTTCAAGTGCTAGACTAGATGCACTTTGCCCTTCATTATACTGACACGATCAACAACCGTCCTTCAAGATATCTTAGGAAAATTGGGACATTCTCATATCGATACACCAAATGTCATATTGATCTAACAAGTGTCAAACCTGTCGTCGCGACAGAAATTTTCTTCATGTTTTAATTCAATTTTAATAAAGATTTCCAACGTTTCTTTCTATAATTTTATTCTTGTAATTAAAATTTTTAAAAGCTACACATTTTTTAATTTTTTGAATATAGTTCCATTATATTATTTTTAATTTTGTGACAACCCGTCATCCCGAATGAGAAACGTAAATATATTAGTCAAATACTCGGTCCAATACAGTTAAATATACGGTCACATACATTTAAATAAAGTCATTTATAAATAAATACGGTCAAATACGAAATAATATGAATAAATACGTGTGGATGATATGTGGTGTAAATAAAAGTATGGGGTGGGGTATTTTTGTCAAATGAAGTTTTGTTTTGTCTTTATCCTTATTTTATTTTATTATCCTATAACGACGAAAATCAGAGCGACGAATTTTTCGTGGGTGTTTGTGTGTTGAGGATTGCATTCTATTATTATAGTAAATAATCAATATATGTCGTTCAATGATAATGGCATTGGTTCGTTTCAACAACATCTGGGGTTTGCTTCAGCTTACTTGACATTCCCTCTAGACCACGCTTTAGGATCTGCTTCAGCGAATGAGGGCACACACCTGAACTCCCTATGAGTTCCAAACGGCTTCACCTTGAGTCAATAGATAAGAGATTGTGATTCATTCGTGAGGAACAAACACATTTTCTCTTTGTATTTTAGGGATCTTGGATGAATTACCTCAAGGGGGAAGATCATCTTCATTGATGCATTACACATTGGTAGTTGATGTAGATCGTGCATGAAACTTGACACATAGTTCTTCGAAGTACTTGATTGCAAGTTGATATGCTCAAGCGAGCTCTTTGTTCCTTTGGGTAATATTTGTGATATTAGTACTCATGCTCTCCCCGGATTCAATGATCCATATAGTTGCACTTCTTCCATTCACTAATGCATAAGTGAAGATAATACCTTTCGTGGAGGAGCATAAAGGCTTCAAGTATTCTTGCTTCAGCAAGTGTTCCAACAGCTTGACCTTTCTTGAATTGTCTCCAAGTGCTTCCATATGTTGATTGAGACTTCCAAAGGATCTTCATATGCTTATCCATTTGTTCTTCAAAAGATCTTCAGTAAGCGTTGAAGAGACTCGGTATGATGAATGGTGTGACCCATTTCATTATGTATGTACTTATCATTAGTACATAAGCACCATACATATGTCTAGAGTCCTTGCATGTGATAAGGCTAGCACAACAGTGAGACAAATGATATGATCGCCATCGGTTATGATCACAAGGAAGCTTGTTGCCGCAAGAGTTGTTGTATTGTGCACTGAACAAATTCACTTTGCTTTAGATGTTGTTGCACCAATTGTTGTGTTTGTGTAACGAACAAATTTTCAGCAAGCGTACTACAACAATAGTAAACTTCAGAGAGTCGTTTGCCAAAACAACTTGCCATCATAGCTACATTTCTCTATGTAGCTTACAATGTTTTTTATTTTCTATACCAAAACTCATCTTTGTTATGGTCTATAAGTAGAGACTTGATTCATTTGGTTTGGACATAGAAACAATATTTTTTTTTGGGGTTAATTATCGAAAATCACCGTAAAATACGAGTTTTTCCAATAGCCACCCGTAAAATATGATATTACCAATTTCCACCCATTAAAATATTTTTATTAATTACCACCCATTAAAATTTTTGTTTACCAAAAGCCACCCAAATGAATTTAAAAACACCCACCCATTTACAGTTTATTAAAAGAAATTCATTATAAAATAACAAAAAAACTTCAAAAACTTCAAAACTTTGGAAAACAAACATTGAAAATTCATTCATTTATTCTTGATTTAAATAAAAAATTGTAAATTGAACATATATTTTTTATAATTTAATTTAAGTTTTTAAAACTTCATCAAAATATTGCATATAAATAAAGCAAAAATATCATAAAATAGATTGGTATTTGTTATTGGGTTTTATTAGTTTATTCAAAAAATTTTGAAATTTTTTGACTCATTTTTTCGTTTTTTGTTACCTTTGTAAACTATTTATGGGGGAAATTCAATGTTTTTGAAAAAATAAAAATAAACCTAAGAAAGTCTTTAAAAAATTCACCAAATTCAACAAATTTAGCAAAACAAGTATTACTTAGTCACTAATTGTTAAAATTTAAATAATTGTGTATGATGTTTTAATATAAATTGTATAAAATATTAAAGTAAATCAAAAGAAAACAATTTTTAAATCATTATTGTTTTAATATATTTAGAACTAAACGAGTGACTGTAGGCATTAAAAATTTTATTTTTATGTCGAAAATAAATTTAAATTGATTATTTGAATTAATACAAAATTTTAATTCATTTGATTAATTTAAATAAAATCTGGACCGACCTGGCAGATCAAAAGCAAGTCCCGGACTGAAGAACCAGATCAAATTTGGGCTAAAAGAAGCTTGTTGGGCCAAAATCCACTACATTTGGGCTAAGCCCAACAAACAAAGCCCAATAGCTCAAGCCCACTACATTTGGGCCAAGCCCAACAAACAAAGCCCAAAACCCAAAAGCCCATCAAATTTCTTATAAATAGGGAGCTTCACTCCTCATTTTGACAATTCGGAAAATTCAGAAGATTCAAGAAGTTCAGAGCCCTACCGCCGGAACTCAACGAACTACGCAAGAATCAACCAATTCAGAAGGAAAGAAGAGAAGAAAGCTTTGTTAAGAAGTCGTCAACTCGCAGTCAACAAGTGCATCAACCTCAGCACCGCCTGCCAGCAGACAAGAAGCATCAAAGCCTCTTCGCTCATTTCCTTCAACGTTCGCACGAGACCAAGTCAATCAGACCCTCGTCAACGTCAACAACAAATCAAATTAAAGTCAACGCGCGCCGTAGAATCAGAGGAGCATTAGAGATTGAACAACACAACTTGCGAAACAACAACAAAAACATAAAATTTTATTTGTACTCCTTTATTTTGTATTAATTTACAAAGTATTCGGAACCTGTTACAGTGACTTTTTATGTTTTTTCCCAAAGTTTGGCATGTTTTTAAATTTTTTTGCTATTTTATAATGAATTTTTTTTTAATAAATTGTAAATGAGTGGGTGTTTTTAAATTCATTTGGGTGACTTTTGATAAACAAAAATTTTAATGGGTGGTAATTGGTAATATCACATTTTACGGATGGCTATTGAAAAAATTCATATTTTATGGATGATTTTCGGTAATTAACCCTATTTTTTTCATTATAACTTTTCTATTCGTCTCCAATAAACCCTTGTTTTAGCTTTAAACATCTTTGTGGTGAAATGGATCTCGAAAATAATCCTTGTTCCAAAGCCCCATTATTATCAATTTCAAAATTAGTTTTCCAACTAACAGCATCCTCAAAATACTCCAAGGTATGACTTTCCACCAAATTTTATCATGCGTTCATCGGCTCCAAATTATTGTACATACAATGGAACTCGAGCACCATCATATAATTCTTCTACTCCAATAGGAAATGTAACTGTTCCAAATCTAGGAGCAATTGAATTTATTTAAAATTTTCTACACAATGGTTTTTGGTAGTATGAGCAGTGCTAATGAAGAGACTCCATTAGTAGGAGAGTCCTCTCATGCTCGTCGGAATAGCCCAAATTGGACCACTGATAAAAAGTTTGTGCTACTTAATTGTTGAATTAAATATGAAACATGCAATGGTTTTGACAGAAACAAAACAAATAATAATCATATTAGGCTATGAAGCTTAAGGCAGTAATATTTACAACTACATCTACAAATGCATGATGTACGGGTCGATGCTTATGCTAATGCTAAATGTATACAACAAAGTTGGTGGTCAGATAATGAAGTATTTGACCAAAGTGAATGAACTATATTCAGATGGTAGCAGTGGACATCTCAATTTAATGTCAGAGTGACTCTGTCTTCATGATCAACTACATTATGATAGTCATGTGGGATGAAATACTAGTTTTTAATATAGCAAATTTAAGAGTGATGCAAGTAACTCCAATTCCGTAGAATCTACGGTTCGTCCAATGGGGAGGGCTGCGACAAAAAAAAAGGTAGAAAGAAAATCAAGGGTGAATAAAAACAATTCAATGAGCAAGAGTTGGAACCTGTGGACAAAATAGTCATAAGGCAAATAGAGGCGAACCTTGGGACATATCTACTTGGTGTGGGGAGACACGTGTCACCCTCGAATTTTACCGATTTGTTATTATATTACTTATTTATTTATTTTTTTTGATAGTCAACATTTCATTGATTTGTGGAAATAAGCAGTACATGATCACCTTACAAAAGGATTCTAGACTCACATACATATTCAACAGATTAAAGCTCAGGCCACCGCCGGCACCACCACAAAATCACAATTGACAATGAAACATGCCTAAGACAATGACACGAACACACACTGGAAACCAACAAAGAACCAGGGAAATCAATAAACAATTCCTCACCAAGGTGGGAATAAGGAAACTTATTATAAATTTTTGAAATTTGTATCCATGACTTCATCTTCGTTTCAACAATATAATTTATGATTTTAGTTATGTCTAATTCAGTATAGTTCTCAACTTTTTTATTTTTTATTTTTGTTCAATTCATTCATGTGAAAAATACAACATAAAGAACATATCCTAAATTAAGCTACATTAAATTAAATTGAAAGTGTAGTGAAGAGTGAGCAACTGAATAAAGTCAATGCAGAAAAACACGTACTCTGTGAAAGTCGAGATGCTGCAGGCTGAACTGTAGATAGTTCGGCTACTAATCATTTGATACCCACGTTGGCAACTGTGGTTAAAGTATGATGTTGGAGGTAATTATGTGGTACTAGTTCAAAAAAAGTACTAAGTAATTAAGTGGTTCATACAGTATGAAAATGAGTGAGTGTCAGCATTTAAACACATGTCGAAATTCACATGGTTGCAACACGTCAATCCAGGGAGACTTTCCTCACATTCACATGTCCTTTAGATGCTTCCACATGCAGAATTTAATGCTAATTCTAAGTACAAATTTTGTTTTTAGTTATTTTTGGCCGGTTGAGAGGACAAGAGGACTGAGAGGAGTAGTATCTCAATTGTGTGGTTTCGGTACTTTTGAGAGGTGCATGTCAGTTTTTGATCCTTAAACCTTATCAGCTTCATACATGTTCCTGCACTGATTGGCCTGCTTCAGATTCTCAATGTTACAGCAATGGTTAACCGTGACAGAATGAGATTCATGGGAGTAAACGAAATACCAAACACACAAAATTTTACATTTAGATACGTCTCTCTGAGAATTTACAGGAAGGCAAAATCAGTATCAGCAAGCATGATATAAAAGCTGGCAATTAAAGTACTCATAGCAACTGTGTGTATCAGAATCCGGGAAGATGCGCAAATGCAACGACATATTGACTCTGGTTGGTCCAGTCATAGCCCTAACCGTGTGATTTTTGGCGAAAACGAGGTTATAAAAACCAGGCTTAGAAAACCAAACCTTGTTTGGTAATTTAATTCTCTCTTGATATAAACTACCAAAACTGCTGCCTGGCTTTCACGAGGAAGGGTCATGAGAATTTTGGCATGGCCGAGGAACTTGTAGGTGAATGCACAGGGCCAAGCTTGTGAATCCAATGAAAAAGTCCTTTTTTGCGATCTTGACAGATTGGGTTGTGTGGTAGGCTTAATGTTCCATCACTGGAAAGGGAGGTTTGGAATTTTTCCAGCACTTTCACAATTTGCCAAAATTCAGGCCGCTTGTGTGGATGTGGAAACCAGCATTGCTCTATCAAAGCTTTCATAGCGGGAGGACAGTCCATTGGTATGTCGGGTCTCAAATCCTGTTTCAAAGATAAAAAGTATTCTTCAGTTCACGTTGTTGTTAAAGCAAACACCTAGAAACCAACTGAAATGAACTATGACCAATCCATTACTGTTTGATACACAATGCATGTATTCTTGTTACAACACCAATGTGGATGGAAAAATATCAACGGAATCTGGGTCCAAAAACATCACTATTTGATTATCGTATAAGAAAATGACTTGCAAAGAGAAATTTGGTAAACCAGTGCTCGTCCCATTTGGCAACTGCCGCCAAAAAATCAATATACCAGAAGAAAATGTTCAAACTCACAGATCTTAATTGGTTAGTAAACAAGATGGAAAAATAAGAATCTCCTAATGAGATCAAACTGTCTTTGATGTAAGGTTCAATGTTTGCTGAATCACAACCAGTCGACCACAATGGAAATAAATATGCATGATGAAATGAAATTGGATAAAATCTACAGCAGCTAAAACACAACAAATATGCATATTACACTTCAGTAACGAAAATATGATATGACATTATCACAATTTCAGAAACAAACCTTATATGCTACAGCAAGTGCTGCAGGTATGGGATCCATGGTCTTAAAGGGGATGGACCCCGAAACCATTTCCCACAAAATAAGTCCGAAGCTATACACATCGACCTTCTTTCCATAAGACTTCTGTTTGTACATTTCCGGAGCCATCCAACGATAAGTGCCCGAATCACTAGCCAGAGCATCACAGTATGCCTCTTCGCAAGCTATTCCAAAGTCCGCAATTTTCATGCGGAACTCTTCATCAATAAGGATATTTTCTGGCTTCAGGTCACGATGAATGACTCCTTTAGAGTGAATGAATTCCATTCCACGAGCAATATCTAAAGCCACTGATATTATTTTTGACAAAGGAAGAATTTCATGCTCAAGTTCAAGTTTGTGCAAGAAAGCCCTTAAGGACCCCCCAGAGAGGTATTCCATCACCACGAAAAATCCTGTTGGCTTTCTGCAGGCAGCAATGAGCTGCACACCGATTTAAATACATCATATATATATATATATATAAACACAGAAGAAAGTTTGATTAACTCCGGCATATCTCAAAATGATTTCTTGTGAAAATGATTCATTACCTTGATCACATTTTGGTGGCGAATCTTAGACAGAAGGTAAACTTCTCTAGTGAATTCAGTTTCTAGGCTAGCAACCTTATCACCATTTTCGTCATCATCAGGTACAGTAATAATTTTCACAGCCACAGGTTTTTCCTTGTAAAGCCCATGATGGAGCTGACTATGTGCACCATGAGCAAATCTGCGGCCAATTAATAACTTTGTAAGATCAGCCGTCCATTCATCTGTTGCCTCCTCCGCCCTTACCTTTACCCCGGTATGATCGAAATACTTAGCAGCCCAAGTTGACTCTTTTCGACTCTTAGGCCCATCGGAAATCCGCATGGAACCCAAATGCCTTAACGGACTGGTACTGGTACGAGCTTCGCGACACTTAGATTCAGGGATCGATTTGGAACCTTTGAGTTTGTTGTTAGAGAAAACATTTCCACTCGATGTTATTTCGGTTCTGATTCTCGGCGGCAAAGGAGTTGAAGATCTCTTCTGCTCCAATCTAGCCTCCTTGAAACTGTTGGACATAACTGTTTTTTCCGTCAAAGGAGACAATGATCTTTGCTTACTCCTTGAAATCTCCCTTGAAGATTTCTCTTCTTGAACAGGAAGAGGCACAGAGGCCATCTTATCTGGATTATGATAATGACAAAATGAGTGTTTAAAACTAGTTCTCCAAATCCATGAAGTAGCCCCTTCATCCATTTTCACAACCACAAAAGAAGAATCCAAACATAGAAACTAAAAAAGTTGATAACAACTATCTTCCTTTCGGCTTCTTAACAACAACAGCCTTAATCTGTTAGCATATGCTTCAAACAAGTCAACCCTGATAAAGCAGCTCAAAATACAAATAGCTCGACTTCTAATACAATCCAACAATCAAACAACAACAGGCAATTCCTCAAACTTCCAAAATTATGAAAAAAAGACTCCAGAAACCACATCTACTTGCAATCAAGCTACTTAAGAAAACACACCCATCTTTCCATCATATTGAAAGGTCCAACCTTTCCTTGCCCTTACAAAAACCCTCTAATTCTTCTTCAAAGTCAAACACCTTATACACCTGGAAAACATCACTCCAACAATTTAAAAAAGCACAAATTCACTGATAACCATTTACCAATTCTCCTCCACATTAATAAACACATTAAAACACAGCAATTATTGCAACAAGAAGAAAAACCAGAAAATCAAGCAACCCCAGATGACCGAATCAGCTCAGATTCAAGTAAAGATCTGACCTTGAAACCTCATACAGTTTCCACAGTCATACTAAGTTTACAACTTTGAAACAGAACAAGTCCAGAAACATATAAAAACGTACCATAGACGTATTTAGGGATTACTGAAAAGATGAGAAGAAGGTATCTTGGGAAAGCGAAAGATGTGTTGGGGGAATGGAGCCCACAGAGCACAATAGCTGCTGGTTTTGTCTGAAAAGATATTCGAAATACCTAGTAAAAAGGAGAAAAGTGGAGTTGGGGTTGAGATTGAGGAGAAGAGTGAAAGTTAGGGATTTTCTGGGGGGTTGCAGTTTGCAGACAGACAGCCGTCGTAGTCAAAGGAATGGGGACTTGTGGACTGCTACTTGCTTGGGACGTGGACTGTGGGCTTACTGTGTGCGATCCTGTACAGGATAAATGTCAGACTATAAAACTTAAGGGGTCGGATTTTGATTTATATATAAGTACGGGGTTTCTTTGAATATGTGCATAATTCAGAAAAGAAAAGAGTAAAAAATCACTATAATGCGGTGAGCGTGGATCGAACACGCTACCTTCAGATCTTCTGACGCTCTCCCAACTGAGCTATCCCCACTTCTTCAATCGTTTCACTCATTTAACAAGTTGTAGGTAATCTTTTCGTTGAAATCGGAAATGTAATTACTTCTAAGATATATTGATCTGTTGTTTTGAATTTGAAGGCATATTTTGGGTCCTTTTTTTTGACATGAAATGAAATTGAATTGAAATGAACAGAAAGTTTAAAATTAATTAATTAATTACATTTGCATATTATTTTTAATTTTAAAAAATAGTTTTGACAATAATGAATGCTTATCTACTGAACTGAACTAAATTAAAATTAAATTAATGTCAAAAAGAACAGACACTTTGTATTTGATTGCTGAAGTCTTGGCACCGGAGGATTATTTGGATTACGTTCTGACTTCAAGTAGTCAGTACTCAGCAGAGGTCGTATGGTGTTGAGAGGGATAGCAGCAGATCTTATTTGTGAGCGATTCAAGATGCCCACCAAGTGTTTGATGTAATGCTTACCCGAGTTGCAAATATATGTTTTGACGAGTTTGGTGTAGGAAAGTTGACACCTTTGGTCGATTTCTTGTGCTCCTTTATTGCTTTCTTGAACACAATACAATGTCACCGTACCTGCAACAATTGGCGTCTTTGTTGCTCAAGTTTCAGTCAAGGACTCAAGGTGCTTAGCCACACGTCAGGTTCATTCCCACTTGATCACTACTGGTTCCTTTTTGAGCTCATTCATGATAGTGTGGAATAAATTACTTCGGTTATAGTCTGTTGGTTCCTACCCCAAAGAAGCTCTTTTGCTCTACAAAAGCTTGCAAGATTTACCAAGTTCAGTTTCGCATTGTGGATTTGATAGTTTCACATATTCCTTTCTATTGAAAGCTTGCATTAATATTGGCAGTGCCATTACTGGATCACGGTACTACAGCCTAACTCTTAAAGCTGTGTTTGGACTGCATATTTATGTGCAAACTGCACTGGTAAACATGTATGCCTTTTGCGGCGTTATTGCTCAAGCTAGAAAAGTGTCTTCTGAAATTGCCTGAAAAGAACAGCGTGACTTTGGAATGCACTGATCACCGGGCACGTTCTCTATTTGATGAGATGCCGAATCGTACAGTAGTATTGTCAATCGTGGACTGGAATGATTGATGGGTACACTAGGATGAATCAGCCAAAGGAAGCTATGGCATTGTTCCATAAAATGATTGTGAAGGATGGGATTGATCCTTCTGAAATAACGTTGTTAGCAATCTTTCCGCCTTTTTCAGTTGTGTCAATCAGTACACTGTTATGCAGAAAAAAGAGGGTTTGTTAGCTACGTTGCAAACAATATGATTGATGTTTTTATGGTAAATGTGGGTGCATAGACAGTGCAGAAAAAGTCTTCAATGAGTTACCCTTAATCAGGAGAATTTTAGTTTCCTGGACATCCATAATCTTTGTGCAATGCATGGAATGGCGACTGAAGCCCTATGGAGGGCTGGTAGAGGAGGAGGTAGGGTTCTTTTCAAAGATTATAAACAAGTACCAACTTCAGCCCGATCTCAAACACTATGGCTGTGTAATTGACATTTTGTGGAGGGCTGGAAGAATAAAAGAAGCAGATAATTTAGCAGTAGAAATTCCAAAGGAGAAGGAATGTGTGGGTCATCTGGCTGCACTTTTAGGTGCTTGCAGCCTCCATGATGATGCTGAGATGGGCCAGCGAATTACTGAAAGGGTATTGCTCATGGAGAGTACATATAGCGGATCAAGCAAGGAAAAAAAAAGATCAAGGAAATTAGTAGGAATAAATTTGATTTTAGAAACTTCAGCTTGTGTAGCAACAACAATCACTAAGACAGTGATTGGCAGCTGTTCTTTTCTGGAGTAATCAAGCAGAAGCCGCTTGTGGTTCAGAAGCAACAGGTAGTTTCTCAGCCAAAACAGGAGCATCTTTTGCGGACACATCTGGGGATCCACTCGCAGGTGTATCTTTGGCTTGTGAGGTGGATTTAACACCTTCCTTGCCAGTTTTGGGGTCTTTAACATCCTTAACATCTTTTGCGGCAGGCTTGGGTGGAGGTGGGATCATGTGAGCTGGAGGAGCGTGCTTCAGCTTAATGAGGATGTGCCTCATCCTTGAGAGATCAGTTGGTTTCCCGGGCTTGGGTCCTTGGATGACTGTGATTGACGGTTTCTTATCTTTGTCTTTTTTGGCACCCCTCCTCTCAATGTTGGGAACCTCGTTGGGAACAAGCTCAGCTATTGCTTTCCAGTATTGTTTGTCTGCTTCTTTGTGGAACTTCACTTGAGTAGTCTGGTACAGCTGAGTGGGAAAAAAACAGATCTGTATGAGCACCAACTGTAACCTAGATTAAAAATAAATAAATAAATTGAAATCAGGAAGCTTGTTATTGTCTTACCTTTTCTCTCTCCCTGTTCTGAACTTTCTTGCTCTCAACATTAGTCTTTCTTTTCTCATAGAAGGTTTGGATGTACTCTTCAGCATCTAAAATGATCTGAATCCGCTTTTCTTTCTCAATCCTCTCCTTCTCAGCTAGTTCAATGGCGTTAAGGCTACGCAACAACACAAACCCATAGTTACAAAATTTAAAGACAAAACATACAAGAGGAAGGCATGCACATTTGGCAGGGAAGAAAAGATGCCACTGGGACATGATTTCTAGTCACCTTTTACAATATACTTTTAAGAGATGCAGAAGGGAATTGCTAAGTGAAGTGCAAGTCAGGAACAATTATCAGATTTAAACTATGATTTGATCACTAGCTAGCTTTGCATGTTAATAGTGTACGGAAACGAAAACAAAATAAGAAAAAACTCTTCCTGTTATATCAGCATCTGTACCACCTTAATTTTGTATTGTGTAACACAATTTTTAAAATAAAACAATAACATCAATGGAAATTCAGTAGCTAAAATTATAAGGGTACTTGAAACTGAAGTCTAATGTTTGGGAGGTATCATAGAGGTAGGGAATAGTATACTAAAATCACAATTAAGATTCAGTAGGCCAAATATTTATATGGTGTCCAGTTTTTATGCACTTCATCGCTCATAATAACTTGGGAAGCCTTTCCTCAGTATATGCGTTAATTAGTCAATGCAAAGATTAATAACTTGCATTGTGTATCATATTTGAAAATAAATGTATAACAATTAACTTTACTGTAAATCTTATCAGCTTTACATGTATCTACAATTACTGATTTGCAAGTAAATAACCTCACCTCCAAAAGTTTAAAGATTTAACAACATAACTGGCAAACTACTCTTTCATTTATGAGTTTTTACCGTGACACAAACACGCGTTACCGATTGGTCACCAAATCCCCATGATCGCGATCTATATTTAGAAGGTCACAGATAACTTCTGGTCAGCAAACATCTATACTGATCGGCAAGTTTGACCCAATGCTATCAGATCATCCCAGTTGAAAAGGGTAAGATATTTTTAGACGTTCAAACAAACAATGGGGATCTTATTCATATCAGGATTCAAACACAAACTACTAGCAAGTAGTCATCATAGAATAAATCATATGAATGCTTAGCCAATCAAAATTTGAACAGTTTCCATTTTAGATCAACATTCAAAGATCAAAGAAGGAAACTTCTCAAAACAATCCCTATAGCAAGAACAGTCTAATCCCCAAAATCCTACCAAACCAATTTCCCCAAAAGCGAAAATAATCTAAAAGACACTCACCGTCTCCACTCCCGGAGCGCATAACCTTCCTCCTGCATCTCACTCGGCGGCGGAAGCACCGGACCATCATCATCAAGATCATACGCCTGTCCATTCCCATTTCCATTTCCATTAGACACCGGCACCGACTCAAACTGACCATAACTAGGGTTATTGCCACCAGATCCAAATCCATATATCTCACCATCATCAACACTTTCATGCTCCACAGTCACTCCATCATCACCAGGAAATCCAAACGGAGTCCGATCTCCTCCTCCAACAGCAACATATTCTTCGTCCACGATCCCATCGGCGCCGTTAAAGGTGGAGAAGGTGCCGTCGAAGGCGTTGTAGCTTGCGCCGTGGTGGTCGTCATCGAAAGGTGTGGAGTTGGATCGCGAGAGATCGTTTCCGTCGTTGCTGAAGCGTCGAACGACATCGTTTCGGATTTCAGTCGTATGCTAGTCTCTCTGCTGCTGATTTCTCTTTCTAGCTAGATTTATTCGGATTTCAGACTATTTTTTTTTAATTTTATATAAATATTTATTTAATACTGTTCGATGGATGATGAAACGACGACGTATGGGGTATTAACATCTACTTTATCGATGTGGGATTAAAATACCAGAAGCTGAAGCGAAGTGGCGAAACTGCGGACAAGGTAAGTAACCGAACCGATGGAATTGAGCGGCGGAGTGCTGCCTTCGTCTCCGTTCCAACTCTCGTCGACACAACTTCCCACTTTTCTACGCACCGTGCGATGCACGTCGTCGCAAACAGTGCAAGCGCAATTCGATCTGAAGACGTACTGGAAAACTCTAGTGGGCGAGATTAATCAGAAGCTAGACGAAGCCATTCAAGTTCGATATCCAGAACGGATCTATGAATCTATGCGCTACTCTGTTTTAGCTAAAGGCTCCAAACGCGCTCCTCCAGTTATGTGTGTTGCTGCTTGTGAGTTGTTTGGGGGACATCGAGAAGCTGCTTTTCCTACTGCTTGCGCTTTGGAAATGGTTAGATTTCGTTTCAGTTTGAGCTTTTAATTTGTTTTTTTTTTGTGCCCTAGTTTTTTTATGTAGTTATTGTCTTTGCAGTTAGATAAGCTTCTTAGTGTCTGATTGCCTAGGAGTAGCTGAATTGGGATTTTGATTGTAGTGACACAGCCATTCTTTGGTTGTTAGGTTCTTGGTGAATTGATGCGGTGCTTGAGTTGGTCTGGAAGCTTATTTTCTGTAACAATTCGGTTAATCGATTTACTTCAGTTGTTAATTAAATACTATCAAATTCAAAATGGCCAAGTTCTGGGACGATATTCGTTGCTTCACCCTTGGATAGTTATTGAGCGTGTATGTGTTTGAGTTGGAATTAGGATCGTTATGTGCTTATTATGTTGGTATGATTTTTTGTTTTCAGGTACATGCAGCGTCATTGATACACGATGATTTGCCGTGTATGGATGACGATCCATCGCGGCGAGGGCAGCCATCAAACCACAAGGTTTATGGAGTGGACATGGCTGTTTTGGCTGGGGATGCGCTTTTCCCATTAGGTTTTCGTCATATTGTGTCGCATACGCCTACTTCTTTAGTGCCGGAAGCGAGGTTACTTCGTGTTATAACTGAGATTGCCCAGGCTGTGGGGTCGACTGGTATGGCAGCAGGGCAGTTTCTTGACTTGGAAGGTGGGCCGAATTCGGTTGAGTTTGTGCAGGAGAAGAAGTTTGGCGAAATGGGTGAGTGTTCGGCTGTTTGTGGAGCTATTTTGGCAGGTGCGGGTGGTGAGGATGTACAGAAGTTGAGAAATTACGGAAGGGCTGTTGGAATGTTGTACCAGGTGGTTGATGATGTGTTGGAAAGTGAAATAAACGGCAATGCAGGTGGAAGTGATGCGAAAGGGAAGAAAGGGAAGAGCTTTGTAGCTGTGTATGGTGTAGAGAAGGCTTTGGAAGTGGCCGCAGATTTGAGAGTCGAGGCCAAGAGAGCCTTGGATGGATTTGACAAGTACGGAAATCGTGTTGTCCCATTACTGAGTTTTGTGGATTATGCTGCTGATAGAGGCTTCAGTCTCGAAGAATCTACTTGAAATCTGCCTTATCCCACGATGATTGATCTTCCAAATTCATGTTGTATCCTTAATGTCTTTCTTCTTAACAAGATAATAAGACTCGTTCTTCTGGAGTCTGTATTCCTGTTTAAGACATAGTAATCATCCTACGGAGATTGAGAAGCAGATCCCAAGGTCCATTGAAGTGCTTCATTGCTGATTCTGATGTCTCTTCGTACACTTATGTTGTGTTGACTAATAAAGGACTGGTAGCATCACAGTTGTTAGTGCTTGAAATCATGAAGCACTCGACTTCTGAAATACCCATCTTTTGTAAATTTTACATGGTTTGGGGGCATGTGAGCATTGCAAGCCTCATCTGCCTGATAACGAGTGCTCAGTGTGGGCGCATACTGCATAGTGACATAGATTCCTTCCTCAACATGGACCCAATTCATGGTCTCCACTCTCCACAAGTACCGAAAGAAACATATCCACACACATGATTAAACTCACCTGCTCACTACTAGAATGGATCAGGTGGTGATAAGATTCATTACTCAAAAAAACAGCTATGCCTCATCCATTTCTAGTCAGCTATAAGTGTGCCCACATTGTGGGGGCTGTTGATACTTTGTCCGCCAGGCTAGGTGTCACACTTGGATTTGAAGAATGGGGAAAGTACAAAAATTCCAATTTGGTAATGTTTTTAAACCGGACCGAATCAGCCGGTTCGATCGGTTGGATCGGAACTCGATCAAGAGTTTGATTCTTATGTTAGATCCAATCTGCAATCAAACAGGTCAAATTCAACTAAGATTCGATCGAGCCAGTTGGTTCTCCATTAAAACCGATGACCCGACGGTCAAACCGGTTCAATTGAAATCAATTTGCACTCAAAAATTAAATGTGTCTACCAAGATTTGAACAGATATGTACTTGTACATCAAACAATGTAAGCTAATCTATTAACTTGTTATACTTCCATAAAATGTAAATATATATATGACATGTTATACTAAAATTAACTTGGTATAAAATTTAAGAGAAAT
>JAWWMW010105968.1:0-10586 GCA_035048345.1 Echeveria elegans
TCAATTCATTCTTTAAAGAAATACCACACCAGACCTTCAAGAAATTTCGAACTTCACGTTTACTCATATTTTCATCCAGAAACAAGTACTGTATTGGTTGTTAATATGGCCTGCATGTTTAAAAAGTGCAATGATAAATCCGATTTTTTTTTTGTACTCAGGGGTTGCACTTACATATCATGCTTTAGCCAGTACACCATGTGCAATAGAAACAAAGGTAGAACTCACAATCAACTTGGCGCCAGGTCTGATACTCTCTAAGAATCTTGTATGATGGGTAACAAACACACGTCCATCAAAAGAAGGCGGATACTTAAACTCTGTCTGCTGAATGAATTCCTTTTCCAAATCCTCACCTAGTTTGAGGAAAAGGTATAAATTTTTTGCAGACACTATCCCATTATTCATTGAACTGCGAATATTCAGTGCAACATAAGAATAGCGCTTCCGATTACTGACAAAGCAGTCGCAATACCAGTTATCCAAATAACACCAATCCAATAGACGGAAAACACAATTTATCCTCAAACAGTCAACACAACAAAAGATTTCGTGATATTAATTAGAGAGGCTGGCAGGAAACAGGAATCGAGCTAGAGTTCTTTTTGAAGAGAAGAGGCTGGCAGGAATCGAACTAGAGTTCTTTTTGAAGAGAAGAGGCTGGTAGGAATCGAACTAGAGTTCTTTTTGAAGAGAAGAGGCTTAGCCCCTCCTTAGTAACCAACTCAACCGTACTCAACTGATAACAATATTATCAAAGGTTTAATTCCTTCCTCCGCCCCTGCTTAATATCCTTTGAATTTGTCGTAAATGAGTCGAAAAGGGTTACTATGGCGCACAAAGTTAAAGCTTGCTTAAAGATTTGGGTATATGGGTCGCATGCGATCTATTCTTGTATAAGATTTAGATGTTCTAAATGATATTATATATAATAATACCCGATATAAACCCGCTATCAAAAAAAAAAGTTAAAATATGTAGAAATTTGACAGCATTATCAAAATGGGAGTCTATCGACTATACAAATGAATGAAACTGACATAATCTAGTTATTATATTGTCTATGTTCATGGATCCAAATGCGTCAGTCAAAGCTTTATTACACATACAAAAAAACCTTCAAAAATATTTACACCAAATAAACGAATAAAAATACAAGAAAGGAGTAGCACATGAACCAACGAGGCGCCCCAACCGCCCAAGCATGGCCCATCCCGAATTGACATTCAACGAAGAACATTTAGAGAAAAAAAGAAGAAATGATATAATTTATTAGTATAAGATATAATACTATATAGCATCCGTCATTCCGACAAAAATGCGGTGATAAGGAGAATGAGGTTATAAAGTTTTTGCGATGACTGTTAAAGTTTTGTTGAATGGGTGATGTGAAAAGTTATAAGATTTTAGCGACGACCCTTAAAGTTTTGTCGTTGAATAGGTGATGTAAGAAAAGGATGTAATAAGGTTTAAGCGACGACTCTTTGAGTTTTAGCAATAAAAATTTTGTCACTAAATGTGTGGTTGAGGATAACGGATTCTATTATATATATAGATAGTTAAAGCACGTGTCGCACACTGATAATCATGAATATTATATCGACAACTCATGCACTGATAATCATTAATATCTCGACTCTACTATGAATATATCCATCAATACTAGAGACATTGTTGAGTTCCAAACAATCAAAAAGCTTCCATCACAACATAATCTCAGTCATTACATTTATTAAATTCAACTGCTTATATGATGTCCTTCTTGTCTTCAGATAATATATTTGCCCAAAAAAAAAACCTTTATCCACTAAAACATGACAAATATCAAACCT
Organism: Echeveria elegans; assembly: GCA_035048345.1. Taxonomy (NCBI): domain Eukaryota; kingdom Viridiplantae; phylum Streptophyta; class Magnoliopsida; order Saxifragales; family Crassulaceae; genus Echeveria; species Echeveria elegans. The sequence goes on from JAWWMW010105968.1 coordinate 1,833, forward strand.
TTTACACATTAAAATGTGAAGTATGAATTCAAACCACTTCACCGCAATCACAATCACGTTGTCATCCCCATTTGAACTTAACAACGTCTAACTAAAACTTACTCGGCCGAGTAATCACACCAAATACACGCCTAAACTGAATATCCCCTTATTTCACGACCACATTCATTCCAACATCATTTCCCTTATCTACCCCACCCCCCTTCCCCGCCATTGATTCTCTCTCAAGCTTTTCATGGAATCAGGTGCTCAAAATTCCTCTATTTCATCGTCACAATCTTCTTCTTCTTCAATTACTGGTTTTGCAAGCTGTTGCTGTGGTCGTGGTTGTTGACTTTAATTTGGGATTTTTAGCAATTTGGGGTTTCGAATTAGGGTTCTAATTGATGGATCTTACGCAAGCGCCACCACTTTCGCTACCGCTAGGGTTCAATTCACACGATACGGTGTCGTTACAAGCGAGCTCAAGCTTCCGGACGCGGCGATCGAGGTCTGATTCGCTGGCGGAGATGGATCTACTGGACCGGAAGCGGAACGAGGAGGAGGATGATGATGTTGTCGACGATGAGGATGATGATGGTGAGGGTGAGGAGGTGAAGGATGAAGATGAGGACGGAGATGAGGGATTAAGCTTCTTCGGACACTCGATGAGGATGAAGAGGCCTAGGGAGAATTCGTCATCGTCGTCGTCTTCATCGTCAAACCGGTCGAAGAGAGCAGCGATTGACGGAGGGTTGGAAGCCAGGCGTATATCTGTTCATGCTTGGGGGAATCAGCCAATCCATTTAGCTGATCCGGATGTGTTTGAGATTATGGAGAAGGAGAAGAGGAGGCAGTGTAGAGGAATTGAATTGATTGCTTCGGAGAATTTCGTGTGTAGAGCTGTGATGGAAGCATTAGGAAGTCATTTGACTAATAAGTACTCGGAAGGAATGCCAGGGTCACGATACTACACAGGAAATCAGTACATTGATCAGATTGAGTTGCTTTGTTGTAAGCGTGCATTGGCAGCTTTTCATATAGAGCCGGAGTTTTGGGGTGTGAATGTGCAGCCTTATTCGTGTACTTCGGCTAATTTTGCTGTGTATACTGCTTTACTGCAGCCAGGGGATAGGATTATGGGGTTGGATTCGCCGTCAGGTGGGCATTTGAGTCATGGGTATTATACGCCGACTGGGAAAAAGGTGTCTGGAGCATCTATTTTCTTTGAGAGTTTGCCCTATAAAGTGAATCCACATACAGGTTATGTTGATTATGATAAGCTGGAGGAGAAAGCGCTTGATTTCCGTCCTAAGTTGCTTATTTGTGGTGGAAGTTCTTACCCAAGAGAGTGGGATTTTGCAAGGTTTAGGCAAATTGCGGATAAGTGTGGCGCAGTGCTTTTATGCGATATGGCACATATTAGTGGCCTTGTTGCTGCACAGGTTTTACTGCTTTCTCATGTTGTTATTACTTAAATCCGTTGCTGTTAGTGTTTGACTATTTACTTAAATTGCTATATTTTATTCTGCGTAGATTCTGTAGCATGTGTAGTTCTTATTCTAATCTTAGTTGGGATGAAGATTCGGTCTACGCATCATAGGTTGGGATTCTGTTTTTGTGGTCGCATTCTAACGTGTATTCTTAAATGACTATTGTATGTGGTGGTGGGTTTCGTTCCGAAAAATATGATGTATGTCGACGTTTACAGGTTCAAGTTTTTTTTTCCGGTTTTACAGTGTTCTTTGTTTCTTGGTCATCAATTCTAAGACTAGCCTTATAAATGGACTGGATGATATATTTGTCTACTCTTTAGGGTGTTTTCTCAATTTTCTTTACTAGTACCTTTTTAATCTTTTAATACTTGCATTTTATCATCATTAACTTTAGTTTATGTTACTGTTACAGGAGTGCATCAGCCCATTTGATTACTGTGATGTGATTACATCAACTACACACAAAGGCCTCCGAGGCCCTCGTGGTGGAATTATCTTCTATCGAAGGGGCCCCAAAGCAAGGAAGTCCAGTACACCTTTCAATAATGGGAATGCTAAAGACCTTTATGACTTTGAAGAGAAGATAAATTTTGCTGTGTTTCCTTCTCTGCAAGGAGGCCCGCATAACAATCACATCGCTGCACTAGCTGTCGCCTTCAAGCAAGTTGCTTCCCCCATGTACAAAATGCACATACAGCAAGTGAAAAGAAATTCCCAGGCTTTAGCATCCGCTTTGATAAGGAGAAAATGCAGGCTGGTGACTGGTGGAACTGATAATCATATGGTCTTATGGGATCTTTCCGCCCTTGGAGTGACAGGTACATCTCAAAATGCACTTTTTGTTTCATCCACTAATTCTATAACGTAAGTAAGTCTTTACTTAGTTGTAGGAAAACCAACTCAGAGATGACATTTTTAGAGTTGTTCTCTATAAGACATAGTTTGTGATACGAAGCTTTGTTCATCGTAGGACAAGTGGCTATTAAAGGTGAAGTAGTGTGTTTCAGAGATGTAGTTAGTAACATTGCATGTAAGGGTCTCTCTTTGAGTTGTCATACCAGATGACATCATGGTATATAACCTCATAATATGTTTTCTTTTTTATTTATCTTTGATCTTGGAAATAGGATGAATCTCATATTTTTAAATTCTGTTATGATTTACCAGACACAACAGTACTCTGTGTATCTGAAATTTTTTGTTTTGTTTCATGAAGGTCGGTGCTACGAGAAAGTATGCGAGATGTGCCACATTACTGTAAATAAATGTGCTGTGTATGGTGACAATGGTTCTATTTCTGCTGGAGGTGTGAGAATAGGTAAGCAGACGAATTTGTTTGGTGTATGATATTATAAGCATTGCTTCTCATGAACTGACTCCAAAATTAATATAAATACTTGTTGACTATTGCTTGATTTGAGGTGAACTTCTTCAGATTCTAAATATATATATATATATATGAATGTTACATCAATAGTTATCTGACCTATTTTTTAGGTACACCTGCGATGACAACAAGAGGGTGTTTGGAAGCTGACTTTGAGACTATAGCTGACTTTCTGCTGAGAGCAGCTCAAATAGCAGTAGTTGTGCAGAGAGAGCAAGGAAAACAACAGAAAGACTTAAAGGGCCTTCACAACTACAAGGATATAGCTGATCTGAGAAACCGGGTGGAGGCATTTGCCTCACATTTTGCAATGCCAGGATTTGACATCTGAGAATGAAGGGAGTCTTTCCCTACCATTTCCGCTAAGAATACGTGACACGTGATTCATTGCACCATTTCGGTGCTTGGAGAGCTGGCTCATTATGGTGTGCCACAACACCAGTGACCTAAGAGATCCTCCAAGTTGGCTTTTGTACCACCTGGCCTCTTCAGATGTTGATTTATATAATTTGTGGCCTTAAATATGCTGCACACTACTAAAGGGATGGGATGCCATGGTGTTTTATCTGTTTCCTTCACATATGATTCGTTTTACTGGTAAAGTTGTAAATGCTCAACAAAGCCAGCAAACTGTCTTACGACAAAGCCGCATCCTGCAGGTGCAGCCTGTCTGCTTCACTTCACCTTTACATAGTCCTGATAGCGTCTGTAATTATGAGGATACTTGTTTAAATTTGATGTTGATTGGGTTAGCCAGTTTTTCCTTCTTCCTCTTTTTATGAGATTTGAACAAGTTTACCTATTGAAAAGCAGACTGTATGCATTAGCTTACAGCTGAGTCCACAAATAAACCAGCTGTCCTGGCAAGCTATCAAAAAGTTCACATTTTACAAAAACGTTGGGTACATCCCTTTTCCATGGTTTGTTCAGTTTGCTGTATTTTGACGTACATCATTTAATCGTTGAATTTAATTATATTTTCACACTTCAGTTCGTCTTTAAAATAAATTCAGTCTGCCAGTGCCGACACCCCCTCTTTTTCAGTCTAACACTGTATTTTCAGTTTCGACAGTTCAGTATCCTGACTACATGGAACATGACATGGATTCTCATTCTCGTAATAGTAACTTTTATCCAAACATATACACACGTTCAAAAAAATACATCCGTTACCATCTATATGTTCAGAACATGGCAACTGACTAGTTCAGCCGAACCAAATTGCCTGGAAGCTATTTTCTTCCACACAACTGTATCACTTTCTGTCTCTGCATTTGTTTCTTTGCCGACAGCATTTGACAATGTCCGGAATGATGGTGATGGAATTGGCGAAGCCATTACCTTATGAGCTACATCTGCCTGATGGACTTGAATTTCATGATGAGAATTTCTACTGATGAACTGCAGCTTTCCATGAAATGCAGCAAGCAAATACGGAGATTCAGAATTCGCAGATTCAAACTCGGGGACTTTACCTATAACCACTTTCCAAGCGTCTTCATCGTGATCATACACTTTGATTTTTCCATTGTCTAATGAACTAGAGGGATCAAAGCCGTATAATTCGTTGTCCAGTACAATGCTTATCTTCGTACCAGCTTGCCTAGCAGGCCAGCCCTCTCCCATTCCAGGCGGCATTTCTACCCAAGAGTTTGTTTCAGGATCATAAATTTCACCTCCAACGTCGACAAAAAATGGCCATGAATACAAACTCTGAGGAACACATAACTGTCCTCTATACTGAGTCATCCCTGTTGCAATAGGCTTTATTGAGTCCGCCAAAAAAGGGGTAGGGAACACTTGCGCTCGAGAAAATGGCATGCCTGGTATATCCAACCATGTACCAGTGTTAGGGTCATAAGCCTCAGCTGATTGGATCGGAGTAAGTCCGCCTTGGCCCCTGCTGACTCCTCCAACCACATAAAGTTTATTGTTTACAATTCCAGTCTTACAGTAAGCCCTGCCAGTAGACATGGGGGCCTCTTCACTCCATGCATTTAACATTGGATCAAATTTCCAAACATTTTTCAAAGTTGAATCTTTAGAGAATCCACCTAATACATACAAGCATCCCTCCACCACACCAACAGTGCACCCACAATATGGTACATGATTGTCACTCTCATCCTTCCTCCCAAGCCATCCCTTAACTACACCTGCTATCTTTGCACTCGGCCCTAACATACTCCATAAAAGCCCAGGACTACGCAAACCAGGCTCTTCCGTGACAACAATGCTTGGCATGGGTGGCAACCGTTGCCATTGTTCTGAGAAAGGATCCAAAGCATGCCACGTGAGTTTCTCATCTTCATCCTTCGTAAGCAAATACAGCCACTCTTCATCCGTACCAAGTTCTTTCCTCAGCTTATACAGCTCAGGACTAGTAAGCAGTGCTTTCCATTTCCGCGACACTAGCCCTGCATTCAGGTAATGGATCCTTGGTATTCTTGCAAGTATCTGTGCAGACAACTCATCAGGAAGTCTGGGTATCAATCTTGAACAACAATCCTCAGAAACAATCCTCCGTTTCTTGCAGGCTTCACCCGGATTCACCTCATCAAACTTGTTAACAACACCACTCCTGGCGCCAGCCAAACTCAAGAAAGCTCCCATCCAAATTGATTCCTACATAAGTCACTGATATAATTACTCAGATGGAGCCAAGCACAAGATAAACTATACGTATTAAAACTAACCTAAACAAAAATAGGCATCAGTTTAGCCATTTAACTTGATAACAAAATGCCAAATGATGTAAGGAAAAAAAAACACATTGCACACGAGAAGCAACGGCAACAGCCATAACACCTTGAGTCCCTCCCTTCACCTCTAATGTGAATTTTAAAAAAAAAATCTCATAAATGTAATAAGCAATTACTGTAATCTTAGGTAGATCCGTGGGATAATGTCTACCAGTCAAACACACAACTTTTCGACAGAAAGAGCATGGCGGTTCAAGATGCATATACGATGCAGCAGCGTGTAGCACAAAGTTCACTTGACCATCATCAATAACAATTAACAAATATAGAAAAATTCAAGATAGATAAAGATTCCTCCAAGTTCAATTTGCACTCTAGGAAAACAATCCAGCTTTGTTATTCATAAAAGGTCAAAAAATAAAAAATAAAAACCCTAGATTACTCAATAACACACACACTGCCTTCCATTCCATCAAAATCAAAATCCATCGCAACAACCAAATCACGCATACATCCAACTAGTGAAAACTAAGTGGAATACATTAAAATATATCGCGGATTCAATTTCAAATATCGTCGTCAATCCACAAAACTGACCTAGAGGCGATGGCGAGAGATCTGCTGATGATGATGGTAGGGATGAGTAGAGTAGGGGATTGGATTGGATTGGATTAGGTGGAACGGCAACGACGTAGCTTGTCCTGGAACTGCGCCATTTTTTTTGTATGTAAAATCTTCTTCTGCAATCAATCGCTCTAGCAATAGCGTTGCTTGTAGAGAGTGTTTTTATAAGCGGATTGGAGACCTTGACGACACGTGGCATTTTTAGTATCCTTAAAAGGAACAAATTCAACTAAATTTTTATTGATTTAGTAAATACAAGTAAAACATGATTGTCATCCTCAATGAATCTAGAATTAAATATAGTAATATTTATATAGCTTAGACCTTCAACGATATCTCCACTACATACGACATTCACACGACCTTTAACAACGGCATCACAAGCTCCCTCAGTCCTTCAACTGAATTTTAATACTTATTTTAATGTAGTATTTTAGAAATTATAATTATACTCATCCGTGTCAAAATTTGGTAGGTGACATAGCTTTTAAGAAAGTTAAGTTATGTGAGATAAAAGTAGAAAGAAAATGAGTGTGAAGTGAATAGATTGGAGAGAGTGTAAATGTGAGAGAAAAAATTTATATTTAATGAAATGCGAAGAATATTTTGGGACACCGAAAAGAAATTTATGAAACGAATGGAGTAATTAATACGACTACAAGGAAGTCAAAATTATGTGTAATTTGTATTACGTTTCCCTTTTACTTCTTTTTTTATTTATTGTTGTATTATAATTTCACTTTCCAATGGTCAGTTTTGGATATTAAATATGTGGCAATTTCCCAAATATGTGAATTTTCTTTGTATTTTTGTAAGGATGGAGTCATCTTTAGTTTTACTTAGAATTCGAATTCCCAAAAATTAATTTGGATGGAAAATGATACGTCAGAAAGTCAAACATCCGACAGTGATTTCAATTATAATTAAAATATTTAACTGAAATTTACAAAAGGGAAAAAATATGAGTCGTGCATGTATTCACATTTGCATTGGCGTGTTTGGTGTTTGTGTGAATTGCGACGAAACTTCAATAATTGATTTGGACTCTCTAACAAACAAAAAATAATTGACTTGTAGCCTGCTGTGTGTATAAATTTGCTGGTGGTCTTAAATAATATATCCAATAAATACGCGGTACGCCCTTTTCAAAGGAGTATTGAATAAAATTAAATAAAAATATAAGAAAACGTCTCATGCGCTTTGTGGTAATTTTATATTCGAAATTATCTAAAACTAGCGCTCCACCCGTCGTATCGAGAGAATGCGGGGAACAGACGCTTGTGATCTGTTTAAATTTAAATGGATTCGTATGTCGTGTGTAAATTTAAACTTTTAATTTTTAATGAATCATGTTGGCCCAGTGTGGAATGTGTAAAGCCTCTGGGTAAGGGTAAATTGGAAAGTCATATTTAGTTGCATTTTTTAAATTATTTCAAAAAATTGATGATCCAATCACCAAACTCTCATATTCTATTATATATAATATAGAATATAGATAGATGTATTAGGTTGTTTTGTCCTTCTTTGGTCGGGAGAGTTATATTGGTAAGAATGGCTACATTCCTTTTAAATTTATGTGAATGTATCATCGCTCGGTCCACTTTGGACCGAGCCGTTACAAACCTAATATTTCATAGGTCACTATAGTCTGTATATAAATTTAATATTAGTGATTTATGTGTTAGAGACTATGCTTATCATTTTACATTTTCTACTTTATAGTCGATATGAGATGTTAAATAATAAGGGTCAGTTCTTTTGACTTTAAATTAAAGTCAGTTTAGGTCTGTTCAGTTCAGTTCAGGTGATAAATATTTATTTTTTTAAAAATTATTTTAAAAGAGTAATAAGAATTAAAACTATGAGTAGAAGCTTAAGACGCATTCACTATTGTCAAAACTATTTTTTAAATTAAAAATAATATGTAAATATAATTAATTAATTAATTTTAAATTTTCTATTCAGTTTAGTTCAGATCAGTTCAGTTCAATTTCAGTTCAATTTCAGTTCAGGTCAAAAGAAAGGATCCTAAACACAAACAATTTCTGTTAGCATCATTTACCGTTTTGTGATGTGAGAAATATAAGTTCCAACTTGGGTTTGATTGATATGTGAGACTGTGAGTTGGGGATTTGAAGATACAAGAATACACATACACATCTTCCCAGGGGCGGAGCTAGGAGGGGGCGAGAGGGGGCGGCCGATCCCTCCGTGCCCGGGAAAAAACCTACTACCATTTTGAATCGCGAATTTGATTATTATTTTATACGAATTTGAGTTTGACTTCACCTAGAGATACCTAGATAATTGAATTAGCTTTGTAATGGTATATAGAAAGTATAAAACGGATATGTAATGAATTATTAATGAATTTTTGAATCATTAGAGATTCTTTATTAATTAATCGAGTAAGCACAGACCCACATTTTAAATTATAATTTCGAAGATCTTTTGACCAAATTTGAATTTGACTTCAACTAGAGATACCAAGATAATTGAACTATCTTTCTAATGGTATATAGAACGTATAAAATGGACATGTAATGAATTAATAGTGTATTTTTAA
>JAWWMW010105978.1:0-10585 GCA_035048345.1 Echeveria elegans
AGGAAAAAAAAAATCATCTACTCCGTTACTTTGAAATCGTGTTGCTCACATATGTATTTTTTTGACAATTTTATTAAGAGAACAGTATATTTGTGGATTTTTTTTTGCTAAGTTATAGAATGAATTTTTAGTAATTAATCGTGTGATTTTTTCTTCTTCAAAAGTTACGTTATCATGTGTGTTTTCTGCTACTCCTAAGGCTAAGGCTTTTAGTAATTTACCAACCTTTGTCAACCTTCCCAAATTCTTCATTTGTAAAGAATTCTCACAAAACCTTAAGGCTCCGTTTGGTTGCCGGAAAAAAGTGAGGAATTTTTTTTAAAGAAAATTGATTTTCTCTTGAGAAAGTTGTAAAGAAAATTCGATCTCATTTTGCCTATTTTTTCATTTTCCCCTTACAACCAAACACACATTTCATTTTCACTCAAAATTTTCCTTTAAAATTTTCTTTCCTCACTTTTTTCTCCGCAACCAAACGGAACCTTAGGGAAAGTACAGATTCGTCAGAATGTTCTTCAGATGAAAGATGGTAAAGTCATTTATTTTGATCTTATTTTATTTTTTGATTTTTGATTAAGATCTGATACAGGTGCTGATTGTTGTTGATTGGATTTTAAGATGACTTTGTTTTTTGTGTATGTTAAAGGATATTAGATGGTGGTGATAATTTAATTGTTTGGTGTATCAGATGGGGCAAGCTCATCCGACGGGAAACTCTTTTGAAGTTCGTCCGCCTTTTGAGTTTAAACTGCCTCTGGAGAAAAAGGAAATGTCCACCTTATACAGGTTAGGGTTTGTTTTGTTTATTGGGGAAGCTTTTTGTATGGGTCCTGAATATTGTAATTATTTGTTTTTCTGTTAAAAGGGATGGCCTAATTTGTCGAAAAGTTTGCTGAGCCAGGTGATCCTCCTGAGTATGCACCACCTCCTGCACCAACACTCTTGTAGATTTCTTTGCATCCCATGTTTTTCTTATTTCAAATATGTTCGTATTGGGTGTTGCATGGTGCTTCTTCCTCCCACCCCCCTCAATTTGTGTTGAAAAGTCGTTTATCATGTTGTAATTTGTTTTGCTTATTGGTTGGTTCGCAAGTGGGATTTGGGTTGAGGATTTGCTCAGATGTATGGTGAATTTCTTTTTTTTTCGGTTTTGAGTCTTTTGACACACGGGATCCATGCGTATGATGCAGCTGTGGTAGGAGCTGGAGTTGCAGGGCTTAGAGATGCTTTTGGACTATCTGAGCATGGGATTAGGACTGCTTGTATTACTAAGCTTTTTCCTACCCGTTCTCATCAGTCAATATTGGTTCTTTATTGTTATGTAACATGATTAGGTGCGGAAATATTACACATGTTTGACAATATATATATCATCGCTCAGTCTTCATTATCGTACTTCATTATCATCAACTGAAAATGATAATGGTCATGCGGTGAGACTGAGCTCGTGAGTAATTATAAGAGAAAGTTAATTTTAAAAATCCGCTATATGCCGGATTTGGATTTTAATATCCCTTATACAAAAATTTTGAAATAACCACCCGAAGTTCGTCACAAATTTAGCTTTCGCGTCCTCGGCACAATTCCGTTGTTTTTGCCGTCACTCGCGTAATTTTGGTGGTGAAAGCAAAAAAAAATCTCTTAAGGGTGTTTAAATCTAAATGTATCGTATAATGTGTGTTTAAATCTAAATATAACGTATAATCGGTGTTTAAATCTAGATATAGTTACGGGTGTTGTATGGAGATGTCCATTGCTAAAAATCTAACAAACATTGGGTGTTTATTTCAATTTTTTGTGTAACCGGTATTTAAATCCAAACTCGGCCGTATAGCGGGTATTTAAAACTAATTTACTCTGATTATAATTTTGTGTTTGAATCATCTGTCTAAGTTGGTACGGTATTGGTCACCCTTTCATGGATGTAGGCACCAAGTTGCATGTCCATTTGGGCATGCTAGTATATCTGTCTCTGTTTTTTTAATATTAATTTTGACTTGGAACTGAAATTTAACTACATCTGGAACACTGCTGTACTGATAAAGAATTTCTTTGAGGAGTTCATCCAGATCCAGACGGCCATAAGAGAAATTTTGTTTGTGTGGACTCTTGATGATTCTTCACTGCTTCAGCTTAAACATCTTGTGGTGTCTATGTGCAGGAAGGCATTAATGCTGCATTAGGAAATATGACCAAGGATGGCTGGCGATGGCACATGTATGAAACTGTTAAAGGAAGTGGTTGGCTAGGTATAGCTCAATTGTTTTGAGATATTATACTATCAATTTCATACATGCAATTTGGAGGTCGTATAATTCTGTCATGCACACTCTACTAGTATTTTCCCAACATGCAATGCAACCCAATTACTTATCCAGCAGCACCGATGCTTTATTTTCGAACACGAAGAATCATGTCCTTGTGTGCGCATTTTTGCAAAATGAAAAGCGCTGGTGTGAGGAGCAACAACTCTTAATGAAATGTGTTGAGAATATTTTATTTGGTTTGAGTTTGATGCACGAGTTTGAGTTTTGGATTTTTGACTGAATTCAAGGGATGTGGTGTGTCTAGAACTATGACAATGGAAATCCGGAAAGGCCGCGGTGTAGGTATGGTTTTACCGCCCCACCTTTATTTACTACTGCCCCATAATTTGTCATTTGATCCCCAGCTTGACAACATGGGTGGCATTCCTACTAACCATAATGGTATGGAGAGGGAGAGGTATTTAAATGCTTTTTGAAAAAATTGGAGCTTGGGTTCTGATAGTCATGCATGTTGATATTAATATTAGGTTGTTACCATCAAGGGTGATAATCCGGATGCGGTTATCCCAGGACTTATGACTGCTGGGGAGGCTGCTTGTGCATCGGTCCATGGTGCTAATAGACTTGGTGCCAATTCTCTGATTGATATTATTGTTTTTGGCAGAGCGTGTGCCAACAGGGGTTGCTGAGATTCAATGGCCAGGCATGTTCATCTTTCATTTATTCTCTTGAAAATTTATATGTTTTGTTATCTTTAAAAACTTCAGTCATATAAATCTAAATCACTAATGGATTGCTTATTGCTTAATCTAGAAAATGGGACTATAATGTAATTTTACAGCTCTATGCAAATAAGCGTGGACGGCTTCGTTGGTTTTGCCTGAGAACTGCATTTGGTTTGTGTTTGACGAGATTTTAAAACTGAAGTGCAGGTCAGAAACAGAAACCATTGGAAAAGAATGCTGGAGAAGCTACCATTGCGTGGCTGGAAAAAAGAAAAAAGAAATGCTAATGGATCACTGCCAACGTTGCAAAGCCGTTTAAACATTGTGAAATATGAAGTGATCGGAAATGATGTTTGATTGGAGCTGAGGAAAACCGATCTAGTAGAGAGGAACAGGAACTGAAGGGTTTAAGGAAATGTAAAAGCTTTTGGATTTAATTCTGTATTTTGGATTGATACAAATGAGTGAATAAATACAGGAATTTACAGATTTGATGAAATTGCAGAAACAGTCCTTAAGTGCTGGATAATTGCAGAATCAGTCCTCTAAGTCTTAGATAATTACGGAAGCGTCCTTAGGTAATACACATGCTGTGCATGCAGGCTGCAGCCTCAAATTCAACAAGTGCCACAACTTGCAGAAAGGAAACCGCTCTCCTTTTTGAGTTTTGATTGAACTGAAAGCTGTTTTTGCTTGCTTGCAACATGCAAAAATGTTGGACTTGATTTATCAGTGCAAAAAATTTGTCATCGGTCCTAATTGATGATGGTTCACAAAATGTTTAAAATCACGTTTTTTTACGTCAATTAGTCGTCCATCATAAGAGAATATTAGTAGTCTATTGGCGAGCTCAGATTGGAACCGTCTTTTATAGCACCACCAAATGGTTGATGGGCTAAATGCATATCTCATTTGAGGTTGGAGATTCGATTATCAAAAAAAAAAAAAAACAAATTCAACTACTGATACATTTTAAATAAATAAAAGACAGTGCAACTTGAAAGGCATGTTGAAGATAGCCTGGTAACACTTTTCGAACAAAAAATGTCAGTATATCCACAGTATATTGGGAATGTGTGCGGATCTTGCGCAGAAGCAAAACGGTCTTTCAGTTAGAGAATCTGGCTGTTGATGGATGTGCAAGGCTTGCCAGCACCTAGTCCATTCCCTCAGCCTCTTCACAAAGGAACATGCAAGAAACGTGGAAGTTGGGATGAGCTAGTGCAGGTTGAATGTGACACACAACACCTCATCAAGCAAGACACGTGGAAATTGAGAGAGCTAACAATATTGAGTTACGACAACCCAAGCTGCGAATTGGTCACTCAAGTTAGCTGCGATCTCATACTCAGTAATGGACATACCTCGCTAGATCAGTGTATGGTTTTGATTTTGTTGTCAGAATTGCATGAGCAGCACTTGCAAGCAGTGGCGGAGTTGGAACAAAATGTGCGGGAGGGCATGAGCAACCTTACACAGCTCTAGCTGGCAGTGTCTTTTCAGGATACACTGGCGAACAATACTCAAACCTAAAAGATATTTGGCCTCATCCCCACCTTCAGCATGCTTGGTCTGTAAAATCTTTTCAGCTTCTTCCTTCTCATTTGCTGCCAACCTCATCCTTGCAGCTGTCAAGTTAAGAATAATGACCTAAGTGTGTTTTAAGAGACATTTCATTATTTCAGAGTCACTGTAATAATGAAAGCAGTTAAACAGAATTCCTTACCGACATTAATCTCATTCATTGATCGCTTCACATACTCATACGGTTTAATATAATATCTTTCACGGTTCACAAATCACAATCTTGACTAAATTCAAATTGCTATCAACTCCAAACATGTAAAACACAACTCTTAATGTGCAAGTCTAACAAATCCAGACAACATGTAAAACACAAATAACTATCTATCACTAAGATAATCTAATTGCTAAACCTATATTCATAATGGTGGAAGATAAAAAAGATTGAATTATACTAAGAACTTGATCATTTGCGCCATCTGCAACGACCAACTAATGATCAATAGCAAACTAAATAAACCACATTATTCATTGTACCCGAGTAAATACAGCTAATGCAAATACCCATAAAATCATTTCAAAAAACTGAGTAAAATACATAAAACGAACTGCTTCAGAGATGCACTGGTTATGTCCCTGAACAGTATCTTGTCCAAACATCTGGCCGCAATCGATGCATGACAGCTACATCACAAAAATCAGACAAGTTCGAAAGTTAGCATCACCACCAGTCTTTAAAATTAAGATTTCACAACTAAGCAGTGAATTAACGAAGATGACCTAAAAATATTCAACCCAGGGACTAGATTTGAACTGCAAAATGCAAAGTAGCAGATCAGATTTGAAAATTGAAATGTAAGTAAAATTCAATCCATTATCCAAGCAATAAGTTCACTTCAATCCAGAGACCACACTACGCGGCTATATCCCCAGGCAGGCGCAGCCGGCTGCGAATTGCGGACGTCTGTGGAGTACAGATGGACGGCTGCGAACTGCGTTGCGATGCAGGGCGGAATCGATTCTTGAGGAACCTGTTCGTTGCAAGCGACGCTTGAGTCCGGCGCCTAAGGTCAAGCGACGCCTGCGGATCGCAGCTGAGGGTTGAGCGGCGCCTAAATGACAGGCGCAAATGAACTCGCCTGCTTCTGTTCGTTGTGCGCGACGCTTGCGGATCGCGCCCGAGGATTGAGCGGCGCCTGGAGAAGTTGGGCGGAGCCTGAGACGTAAGCGCAAATGGCTACTGATGCTTCTGTTTGTTTTGAGAGGAGACTGGACACGGTCAAGCGAAAATAAAAATTAATTTTGTTTAAAAAAATTAAATAAAAAATTAAATAAAATATATTTTCTAAAATTTATCATTTTTTACGCCTATACTTCAATCTCGGCACAGGCCCATTACCAAACCCTCCAGCTTCAGCCTCTTACCCCAAGTCGAATTCGCCGCTCGCCATCTCCAGCCACAACCCACCGTCAATTCCGTCGCTCGTCGTCGCCTTCCACCTCCTCCACGAACTTCTATCTAAACCCCAGCACAGGCCGCATTCTTCGACCCGTCCACATCCACCACCCATGAAACGACCCAAATAAACTAGACCCTCGATCCACCGACCTGAACCGCCACCGTCAACACCCGCCTGCTGCCCTCCATCCGATCGCCCTGTTCCGAAGGAACCACCACCACCCACACCCCTCTCGACAGACTTCCCAAAAATTGTTCCCTACCCCGAAGTGCTCATCCCACCGGAGAACTTGAGAAATTTATTAAAATCGATGGTTTCGTACTCTTTACAACTTGACTATTATAGACTTGTTTACAACAAAAAATAGACATGATTGCAAGATATACAGAGGAAGAAACCTCATCATCATATGCATGCATGAAGTATGTGTAACTGTGTGGCTGCGACATGTTTAAAAAAAAATTTAAACTAAGCACTCCAACATGCACGTTTAAAACAAGTAGCACCATAATTCTCCAGAGCAAAATGCACATTGTTTTAAGAATTTTGAATGAAACAAATAAACAACATGCAGATCTTACACATGGGTGACTATTTAAGGCGGTTTGTGTCTGACTGTATGAAGCATGCATGTGAAACATAGTAGAGGGCGTAACTCCCAAATTGTACTAATTGTAACGTCCAAATATTTTATAAAAGAAATGTTCTTGTATTTTTTATTAGTGCCATTGAACTTGTTAACATGCTACTTCATGGATTTTGAATCAGACCAGTTGAAAACACCCATCCAAATTCCAAATGCATAAATAAAGAACCAGAACTCTCATTGTTCGAGGCCGCACCCGGTTGATTTCCCAACTTGTCACGGCTCTTATGCTCATTGCAAGGTTCTTATTTGTAGATTGTTTACTTGCTAACTTTGTTCAAGCCAGCAGGCCACTATAATGACACAAAATCTCCATCCATTTTTGTTATTCTTGCAGGTACCAAGTATTTCACATTACCACTCCGGCTCAACTTGAATCCTCATTCCGACCTACATTCCTCGCTAGGCGTATAACATAATTTCAAGTTCAGGCTCGTCTCTGTTCAAAGCTCACACTTCAAAACAAAGCATAGTGTGACAGCAAGCAAATTAAATCTTTAGTGAAACTCTTTCCTGCTCAAAGTTCTGATCTCTTATTTTCTTTGATAGCTGGCGGGACAATCTCCAGCAACTTGGGGTACTTTCCAAAATGATCCGAAGTTAAAAATCCTTCCATTTGAACTTGTTTCATGAGAGCAGTCAAGTAATGCGCACCTTCGGGATGATCAAGGTTGTACTGTGAAATCATTCCACAGACTGCTATGCGCCCATCCATAGTTATCCAGGTTGAACGAGAAAAAATATACTGGTCATCAGCATTCAGTACGGGAAAATAATTTCAAATCATCATGAGCAAGTACAAAATATATATGTCAGTGGTATGGTATGGCTCATATTCCAGAAAAATTTAACTTCAAGTCAATGAAAAAATGGAGTTCTCAACTATCAGCCAATTACAGAATCGGAAAATTTGGATATATATAACTGTCACGACACCTGGTTGTTTAAGATAGTAGACCGAACAATCTAGAACTCACCAGCTAACAAGGATCGATGCTCAATCCAATGCAGATAGTTAGGGTATTGAAAATGAAATAACAACTATCTTCAATTATTTTAAAATACTTGTAGTTGTCATCAAATCTCAGAGCCAACCTTTTGAGAGCGGCAGGTAAGTCTTCCTCTTCTTTATAGTTGAAGGCCTCATCAAACCCAAACTTGTTCTTCAACAAATCAACCTTATCTCTACTTCCAAAACTAAACCCAAAAGGTGACTACATATATAACCTGACTACATATATGCACCAAAAGGTGAAGAAATAAACACATAAAACACCTGAAAGCTTTCATCCACTACTGTTATTTGTAAACTCATACCCAAAAAAAAAAAAGATCAAAACTATGAATGAAAAGGTAATTGCTGAATTATTTATATTGTACCAATCACTGAATGGTCTCCATCTTGAACTTTGTCCTGCGAAAATTTAGCTGGCAAGTCTGAGGTATACCCACTCTACAACTTCTTTGTGCTAAATTTAATTTGGCATATTGATGGGAAAACACACATACTGTGATAAATGATTTGGTTGGTTTCTATATCATTTCACATATGAAGCAGGACATGGTGATGGACAATGCTGGGTGGTGTTTCCCATTTCCCAGAAGACTGTAAGCACAAACCCTAAATATCTTGAAACCTGAGACGAATCTGATTGAAGCAAACTGAAATTGATTAGCGATGCGGAGCCAAGGCGAGGTTAGGTTTCATCGCAATCGCAAGGCGGAGGCGAGGCGGAGGAAGCGGAGAGGAGGGAATGACGGACGTCGTTTCATTCTTGGATCGGCCCGAACGGCGTTAACCTGCGCATGAATGAAACGACGTCGTTTCATCCTAGTGAAAAAATTTAAATCCGACGGCATCATATTCATTCAGTGCAGCAGCGACACGCGGGATCCGTTTCCAAACTCTAACTCCACTCTCTACGCCACAATCTAGGGTTTAGACTACATTACGACGGAAGGAAGGCTGCTGTTGAGATTACGATGGAAGACGGAGGTATCGATAGTCGAAAGGTTGCTGTTGAGGAGGCGGTCAGTATTTTGGCGGGCTGTTTAGATAAATGTGATTTACCTGATGTTATGAAATGTTTGGCCGTTTTATTGGGAGGTTTTTGCGATAACATTGATTGGAATTCTCTTAGCTCGGTTCTTGAAAAGCTATTCAAGGTGGCTGTTGATAATGAAACTGAGGTGATTTGACTAACCCTTAACCTATTTTAATATTATCCAACAATGAGTGTGTTTATCATAATTTTGCCTGAAATTGGAATTTTTTGTTTATCATATTTCTAGGTTCGTAAGTGTGCCCATCTATTCAAAATATTTTCAGCTCTTTTGAAGATTTAAATAACAAGAAGAAGGCTAGCGAGTTTATTGACTCATTGTTAGAAAGATATATGGGTTCAATAATTCAGTTAAGTCATATTAATTACTCCGATGTTTCATATTTTGAGGCCCCGTCAAAACCAGAATTGGTTGAGTCACTGCGGTTTTTGGATGTTTTGAAGCTCGTTATTCCCTTTCTCTCCATTGAAATTGGAACAAAGCTTCTTAAGAAGTTGATTAAGCGTATGCGTCCAAAAGAGTACACAGCATTGACCAGACATATTTTGATGATCACAGAAGCCTACTTTTCAGTTTCCCATTTTGATGCCAAATCTCCCCTCGAAAAAATTATTTCTTCATGTTGTGAATATTTGAGTCAGGGTATGAACAAACCTCTAGACACAAAAGACTCTGTTCTGAAGTTATTAAGGCCTGCCATTGACAGAATGAACATCAAGGATCATGACTTATGTGTCCAATGGCTTCCAGTTGTAATTAGATCAATCATTGGTACGTTTATTCTCTGTTCGCCTGTGCGCTTATGCTCCTTCATTCACAGAGTAAATATACAGTTTCGTTGTAGTTTGTTAACTCTTAGAAATTTACTTACCCAATTGCAGCGTCTCATTGCATTTTCACTCGTTATGTCATATCTAGCTATTTTTTCGTGATCACATACTTAAGTTAGTTACATATGAAATCATGTTATTCTTTTATATAGGAATTCTCATGTACAATGCCAGCTTATCCTTACACTCCTCAAGCATTTTGAAAGATATGATCACTGAGTTTGTGGATGCTAGCAAGCTGGATCGTCCATGTAACCTAGCGCTTTGTCGGCCTTTTGAAGATGCTCTTGCAAAATGCGAGGGAAATGTGAGCGATGATATTTTGGCCTTGGTATCTGTTCTATTCCTGAGACTCGGTATGTCTGCTGAATCAAGTTAGTTGTATTCAACAATTGGAGAGATGAATGTGTGAAGAATAGGCATACAACTTCATTCGTTAGTAGATTAGTTCAAACTAAGACAGTGGTTATTTAAAAACTATCTTTCAGCTGGTAAATTAAAATCTGCATTGTTCAGCTGCATCGTAGTTAAGTAATGCACGTAGTTGGTACATTGGGCCTCATCTTGTAAAACTACACTGTACACAGATCCATTGACAAGCATATGACTGACTTAAAACTTATGAATCTTGAATGATTGACTATAGTTATTGTTTTCTCTGTATCTCAGGTACCCATTCGTATGACTCCATGAAGGGTATCTTACTCAAACTTGCTGATTTAATTTGTTGTAAGGGAACTGACACAACACATGTAAGCAAACATAAACTTGCTAATATAAGGTGTTCTTGACCAACAATCTTTTGACTTGCATGACTGTGGCCCTTTTAGCTATTGGATTGTTGTATCAAATTTCCAACAAACATATATTCTGCAACATAATTGATGCTAATTTTGATTGCAACAAATGTAATTAAAGCCTCCTAGTTCAAACTCAATGTTTTATGCGGAGGGAACTTGCACAGCCTGATATTTCAACATTTTGCTAATTTTTGTGGAACTTTCGCAGCTTCAACATTGTATTGGTGCGTCAGTCATTGCTATGGGACCCGAGAAAGTACTTTCTCTAT
>JAWWMW010105987.1:0-10585 GCA_035048345.1 Echeveria elegans
GGGTTCGACACTAGGTCACCCTAGTTCTTTATAAATTCTTTTGACTTGCGATATACTACCATTTACTGCACGTCACCCGCTCTGATATCAATTGAAAATTTTAGCTCAATTCAGTTTAAGATACAAACGCGCTTAGACCTATATCAACGAAGTTTGATGCAAAATGTTAAGTCAATCAGTAAAGTAATTGACACAAATGTTGATTACCAAGTTCATCTCCTTTAAGGCTTAGTATGACGGCTTCTCCTCAAGCCCGGTGGAAATAATTCACTAATAATAAAAGTCTTACACAACACTTACAATTATGAGTAATGTTGGAGCTAAGAACTTTTTAGTGAAAGAATCTGAGACAACCTCAGATTCATGAACCCGTCTTAATATCCACATATTCAGATCCAGTTTGAATTATCCAGCTCTTGCGTACTTCTACTTTGTCAACACAGAACAGTCTGATGTAACTTGATGATATTGTGATCGTCCTTACGGATTATCACCTTGATGTGAAGAATAGAACGATCGACTTTAAGGAACTCTTTTCGTCGATAGTATGTGTTTTGCTTTTGTATTTTCGCCCCCCATGAAGATGAAGATCATCATCTTTTTTTTGCTATTCCCGATGGCACTTGATAACGATCTTCAAATCTTCGACTTGCGATATATTTGAACTTCATATTTTTTTTGCTTAAGATAAAGATTCGTACTTCACGTTTGCTGATAAGTTGGAACACATTGAGCTAGGAGAAGTCTTGCTTGACTTAGCCTGTTGTTTCATACAAGATATAACTGTGTGATGAGTCTGGATTGATACACTCATCTCCGTCAAGCATTCGTGATCAATTCAGCCAAAAATATTGTCACACATAAAAACTAAAATCCATGGGACTCACAACATAGGTGCGAATGATTGAAGGTTAGATTATGGCTGATTATTGAATCTTGTCAGGAGTTCTGTCATGTCGGGACGTAGTTTACTTGTAAATCAAATTGAATAAAATAAAATTATTAAACCAACCAAACAAATCAAACCGTGAAAGGAAACATGCACGGAACTATTTGCAAAGGTCGATAAGACATTAAGATTGGTAGATTAAACACTAAAAAGTTCATCCAAATAAGAATTTCAAACAATATAAATTCAGCTTAAAAACCAACATATAACTACAAATTATCAGATGGACAAATTGAATAGAAACAGTAGCCTCGCCGCTTAACCATATTAAACAAATTAACTTGTGATTTTTCGGTAAACTAATATGAAAAATTACAAGCCGACCAACAATGAGGTTTGCAATTGAATTGAAGTGAAACGATTAATATAAGTAAGTAAGAAAGATACGACATCGGGAGGAAACGAGTTGGGATTTCCAAGGCTGTGAAGGAGGAGGATGAAACTGAGAGTTGTGGATGTAGTTACAGTGACGTCAGCTCTCCGTTGAAGAGGCAATGCAGTGTGAATTGGGTTTCATCTCTAGAAACTCTGCCTCAGGAGTTGCTGGTATGAATTTTGCGAAACTCGGAGTTTCTGATTTTGGGGTTATCTGGTTTTTGAGTGTGGGTTTTTTTTGTTACTTTATCAGATTAGGGTTTTGTGTGGAGTGGAGCATGATGATTTGAAGCAGCTGATGCTTGTGTCAAAGTCGGTTATGGAAGCTGTAAGCCATAGCTCTGACCACTTCAATTTGTGGCTTTCTGTTTCTAATGTGGTATTCATTTTTTCTGTTGTGTTTTCCGATTTTGTATTCTGCAGGCTTTAGTGGCTAAAAGATTGCTTTTTGCATACAGCACACCGTCAAAGGTTGAAGCTTTTAGGAACAAAGTGGAGATTGAGGATGATTTAGGTGAGGAGTTAGTAGCTCCGGGTGGGTGCTCCAATTCAATCAAGAAAATGCAGGCGTAGGATCGGCTTGATGGGTGAAGATATCATTTTGTTCTCTCAGTTGCAATCTGATGATGAATTTAGTTCGGTTGAAGGCTGAGATTTGTGGATGAAGATGCGGCTGTCTGTATATGGATCATTGTATTTAGTGGGTTATAGACACACGCGCAGTCGTCGAAGATGCGCAGTGTTGTGGTAGAAGTTAGAAACATTGAGATTGTGGTTTCTTCAATTCATTCGTTGAAGATGCTTGAAATTGGGTTGTGTAAGTTATGTTTGCATTGCACTAAACCATTAACGTTTTAGATAGATAAGACCAGAACAACCAACATCATTTTACAATCAATTCAATTTTATGTTTTTTTTATAATTAAGAAAACGGATGTTTTACTACTCCCTTCGTTCCAATTTTTTCTTTCCAATTGAGTTTGGGTACAATTTTTTAGGAAAATTAAGTTACGTGAGATAAAAGTACGTAAATGAATGAGTGTAAAGTGAATAGATTAAAGATAGTATGTAAATATGAGAGAATTTTTTTTCCATTTAATGAAATGAAAAATATATTTTAGAACGTTCGAAAAAGAAATATGAAGAAAAAATATGGCACGTATGGAGTATTAAACGTCTAAACCATTTATCAAAACTAGATGCAAATGGTTGTTGGCCGCCTTGCATCGTTTTTTCGATGATTCATTTTTTTCTTGGTACATCATAGGTCAAAGTCAAAATCATGGTTCAGAAGACATAATTATTTAGATGGCTTATTTGTTTGTGTAAATTTTTTTTTTGGAACAGGTAATTTTTATATTTGTAGTTCAGTTCCCAAATTATTAATCAAAATTTTTTTTCGTCTCACGATTAGAAAGAGATTTTGAAAATAGTCAAAAGACTTCAAAGAAGACACTTCCATGTTCCATCAAGTTAAAAGTAAATCAATCTTAATTTACTATTTTCATGTTTCCTTATTTCATTTTTCTGCCTAACTCCATCAAGTAGAACCCAGCAAAACTGGGCCTCAGAATTCATGACGTCGATCAAAACTGGGCCGAAGCCCTCAAATCCATGACCAGGTGACATTGCTTTCCAAACAAGCAAAGCCCATCTGCTGGAGGCCTCCAGAGGATTCCTTGTAATTTTGAAACTCATTTGCTTGGAAGTGATGAGTGATGCTCTCCCATCTCCTTTAATGCTTCGTTCGTGAAAAAGTTAGCGGGAAAGAAGAGAATTTTAAAAGAAAAATAAGATGATGTGTTTGGTTGCTCAAAGAAAAAAAATTAAAATTTAACAAATGAACCTTTTATAAATTTTCCACAAAGGGAAATTTATTTTCTACTTGACTTTTCATTTCAATTTCTTTCCCTCACTTTTCCAAGACCCAAACAAAGAGTAAATGTGCGACTTTGTAGTAGCAGTCTTCCTCCATTCCGCCCTTCTTACAGATGGCAACAATGTAGGTCCTTCAGATGATTAATATTTACTCTTATACCCGGAAAACTGATTTTCAAAAAATGATGATGGCATGAAATCTTGAGACCAAGTAAGCTTAACCTCAACTCCTTCATTGATGTCTAAGTGGGTCTCATCAGATCTCACTATAACCACCAACCATCCTTCCATTACATCCATCCACATAGCCATGGCTGCCGAAACATTTCATCTTTGCGCTTCAAATAATGACGCTTTTTACAAGCTTTATATCAAAGCATGCCAGTTGCTGAATTATTTTCGAAATCTCTTGTGAATATGTAATCTTAAATTTTTCTGAAGGTTTCGCTCGAATTACATTAACTAAAAAATAGTGTTTTTGTCCAAACAGTTTATGTCCAACCTCAGTTTGATCCACTCCAAAAGTCAGACATGTCTTTGCTTGCATGTAAATACAACATTGACATTACAATATCCAAATCCTGCATGAATGGGTCAGGGTCAACTATTGCCCACCTTGTAGCCGTAATTCATACACTCAACTCTAATGCTCTCTTTAGTTCATATAAAGTTTGTGGATGAAAAGAAAATTTTAAGAAAAAAAATCAGATGATATGTTTGGTTGCTTAAGGTAAAGTTAAAATTTATAAAGAAATCTTTTATAAATTTTCTCCCAGATTTCACTTTCTTTTCCTTATTTTTCTAATATTTAAACAAGGTATAAAGATTAGTTTCTTCTTAATCATGCATGAACTCATGAAGTCATGATGACACTTAGGGTCTGTTCTTTTGACATGAACTGAAACTGAACTGAACAGAAAATTTAAAACTAATTAATTAATTACATTTGCATATTATTTTTATTTTTAAAAAATAGTTTTGACAATAGTGAACGCGTTTTAAGTTTGTCTCATAGTTTCAAGTCTTATTACACTTTTAAAATAATTTTAAAAATAGTGAATGTTTATCTACTGAACTGAACTGATCTGAAATTGAATTAATGTCAAAAGAACGGACCCTTAATCTAAACATGAAGCAAGCTCCAAAGTCCAAACCCATGTTGTATGAGCCTTATCCCAACAATCCCAAGTCCTTAAGTCAAAGTCAACTTCTTCCTTGATAAATAAATATTGAATTATGAACAAACCCCATCACTCAGTCTCCTCCATTTGCTCCTAAAATAACACCAGTTTTCTACTGTATAATCTTCAAATGTCTGATCATTTGTGAGTTGTGACAATAACTGACATTTAAATAAACTGTCCCAGTAGCTGTCTTGTATGTTCTCAATGTTTCAACAGTGTCAAAAACAAGTTAAACCATAGTTTATTATGATCTGATTAGCACCCAGTTGGTACTCAGTCCAACAATCATGCATAGATCTGACCTCCACAGCTCACTTCATACCCACTTGCTTGTCTGTGTGTGGAATCTCCAGTCAACTACAGACTTTTATTTTTGTCAGTTTTCCAAGCCAAGAATCCATGTCCATGTTATTGTACCAAGTTTGTGTCTCAAATCAATAATACTATCTTACCTTGTGTCACATAATGTCCTTCCCCAAACAAGAAATTGGTTGTATCATATCACTGCATTGCATTATGATTCCAATCAAGCTTATCTGGATGAAGAGTTGGAAGAAATATTTATTAAGAAGAGGGAGGGGTAGTATAAGTAGCACATCATTTTAAGATATTTATTAAAAATAATTACGAAACAGAATATTGGACTTTAATACCGATGAATAGAGAATAGTTTAGCTAATTAAGTTATATTCAGATTGAGAGTGACGAGAAACTAGACCGTTGCAGAAAATGATAATTTATTAAACATGTTGAAGTTTAATATTGTGCTGACAAATATGGATAAAACTAGTAGCATGATATTTGTATGGGAATCAAAAGTTGATTTTTATGAAAGCTTGATTTTGGCACAACTTGAGATTTAAGGGCAACTATAGTCGGCAAGCCAAAAGCTATATCCAAAAGCTATAATTTAGCATTTTGGAACTTTTAATGACTAGAGCTAACCCATAAGCCATATTTCCTTTTTAGCATCCTTTCCAATTTAGCTCACTCTCTTGATAGGAAAAACTATAGTTCTTGTAGTAGTCTTTCATTCATGTATAGTATGTTTTTAAATATTTTTAGCTTATAGCTTATTGCTAATTTCTATTACAAAGTAAAATTTATTGCTTCCTCTCTTATTTTACTTTTGCATATAGCTTTGCACCACTAAAAACAAATTATAGCTTTCTCACTTATTAAGCTTATAGCTTTAGGTTTTGGAAACACCATTAAGATGCCCTTATGATACAAAATTATAAAGACAAACACATTATTTCAGATAAAAAAGTTAGCTGCCATATTTGAATCAAGCCCTCCGGTTGTTGTTGCAATGTGAAGGTACAAACAAGGTAACCGACTCCTTAAAAGTGATACATTTTTTCTTAAAATAAAAGTAATTGTTTATTTTTCATGTGTTAGGCGATTTGAAGTCGAGTTCTTGTTATTAACATGATCAAGAACGTTAATAGGTCACCACTTAGCACTCTTGCAATCACTTTTATTTCTTTTGAAATGCATTAGTTTGATTATGAAATCAAACGCTAGTTATTAATAATGATTATTTCTTTTGAAATATTAGTTTGATTATGAAATCGAACACTAGTTATCAATATTGAAAATATATCCAATGTACTGTAGTAATTAATTATACAGTAGTTACACAAGTTGGTTATTGCTAGTTGGATGGAGAAATGGAGGCTTGCTTTGCATTCACATATTACTTGATGAATCTAAATCTAATGAAGTTTTTCTTTACCTAACTAAAAGTTAAACTCTCGTGTAAATGCTTAGTCATCTTCTTTATCCACACCACCGGCCAGAACCCTAGCAATTAATTTAGTTGCATTTCCTAATATAAATTTAATTATAATTTATGGTATTGTTTCATCTCTTAACATTTTTGTCAAACTTGAACTCATTTGGATTAGCACATTTATTATAAATTTTCTCATTTGGGAAAATAGGGTTACTAAATTTTTTAAGGATTAGCACAAATAAAGCCATTTCAGTGCTTAATGGAAATCTCGCCGACATGCTTTAGTTTACATTTTGTAACATTTGGGAAACTATGGCGGCGACATGTAGGCCGTTGATCTCTTAAATGATACCATCCAGTGGTCAATATTTTAGTTTTTTTTTGTGTCCCCATCCTATAATTGCAATACAGTGTGTTTACATTGTTCACTTCAAATATTTATTTTAAAAAATGATTTAATTTTGGTCCGTGTAAGGAATAAGAAAAGTGACATACGGAGTAGGATTGTGACCGGACAAGGACAACAACTGCACTTTGGAGTAACAGTGCTCTGCATATTTTGTGAGATACAGTTTTAAATTTACGTGAGACATGTTTCATTTCAGTCGTTTGTTTTTTTACTAAAATTGTTAAATATGTGTAAAATGTAGCATGACACTTAGACATTTAATTTATTGCAAAATTATATCTTGAAATTATTTTTGAGGAAGAGGATTCCTTAAATACTTTTTAAGAATTAGACTAAATTAAAAAGAATTGTCTGATACATTTATACTTGTTTTTTTTGCAAGTCTAATCACCTATATTTAATTAAATTATTATTTTAAATCTCTTCCGGTCAATAGAGCAAAGTCAACTATTTTTTCATCCCTGACTTACAAATACCACTTTTTATAAAATATATTTTTTGATGAAATATATGGTTGCATTGATAATTGGAAATATATAGTACATAATCATCTTTATTAAATATATAAACATCTAAATAAGCACAGACAATAATTGCTCCTCTACTAACGCAGACGCGGCAATGACAACCAAGCCACACTCTCTGCCAAAGTAAGCGAGACACACACAATGGCTCCTCCACTTTTTATAAAATATTATGAATCAGGTTTTTCAAATAAAAAGTGATAAAAATGGCATATTTCATTGTATCGCAAACCGGAGGCTAATCACATTTATCTTTTGTCTCGCAGAAAGCATTGACTGATGAATTTTTGTTATAAAATAATTAAATATTTTTTTAATTTTAATTTGTAATTATATTTAAATTCATCATTTCAAATATCTACACTAATAATAATCTTCAATCCTCAACACACAAACACCAACCACACACTTTTCCTTACTAATTCCATCATTTTTCTCACTAAATATCCATTGCAATAAGACAAAAATGTCTCTCCTCACCCTCCTTATTTACACTATATGTCATTCATCACTATTCATCAATATTTGATTATATTTGCCTGTATTTCACTGTATTTGACCGTATTTGATCAGGTAGATTTCAAAAAAATTATAAAATTAAGAATTAATTTTTTTTATAAAATTATAAATTGAGCGAAAAATGTTGTAAAGCTTAATTAAATCGAATGAAGACACCTAAAAATTTTCGTCGGATCGACAAAAATGCAGCTAGTCTGAAATAATTAAATTACATTATTCGAGGACAATAAAAAAAGCTTAAGAAATAAAATTCAAATTTTGTCTATAAAAAAACAAGGCCCCAGTGTTTCCTCATGTCTTCATACCCCTTTCTCTCTCTGCCCTGTTTTCCACTCTTTGCAAAAACTCTGTTTCATTCTTTCAAAGTTTCTGTTTTTCATGGCCGGAGGCGGCTTCATCGATCAGACCTCCGGGAAGGAATATCCCGGAGATCTCACCCTCTACGTCACTGTTACTTGCATTGTCGCGGCCATGGGTGGTCTCATCTTCGGCTACGACATCGGTATCTCAGGTACACGCACTAACAAACACTCTGTTTTCTGAGTTTTCCGACATTTCTGATCTGTCTTTTGTTTTTCTGATTCAGGTGGTGTGACTGCAATGCCTTCATTCTTAAAGAAATTCTTCCCAGCGGTCTACCGGAAAGAAGAACTGGACACATCCACAAACCAGTACTGCAAATTCGACAGCGAGACGTTGACTTTATTCACTTCTTCCCTCTACTTAGCTGCGCTCTGTTCTTCAATAGTCGCGTCTACCATCACTAGAAAATTCGGTAGAAAACTCTCTATGTTCTTCGGTGGTATACTCTTCTGCGCTGGTGCCATCCTTAACGGCTTCGCTTCCCATGTCTGGATGCTCATCGTCGGCCGTATCCTCCTCGGTTTCGGCATCGGTTTTGCCAATCAGGTATTTATTCAAACTTTCTTTTTTCCAGATCTGAACAGAGCCTCGTCTCTGTCTCTGTATCTTTCTCTGTTTTGTTTTCTCTACTTTTTTAGTACAACGACCTTAAATTATTTGTCTGCAACAACTGAACAAACTTGTATTGAATTATTAAAGTCGATTAGGGTCCGAATTGGGTCTCTCAAATTTGGTATTGTTCGTACGCCTTTTGCTTCTAAATGCTCTGCTTTTTTTGTTTTTGTTTGATGTAACAAAACAGAGTGTTCCGCTTTACTTGTCGGAAATGGCGCCATACAAATACAGAGGAGCGTTGAACATCGGCTTCCAGCTCTCGATCACAATCGGAATCCTTGTTGCGAATGTTTTAAACTACTTCTTTGACAAGATTAAAGGCGGATGGGGTTGGCGTTTAAGTCTTGGCGGAGCGGTCGTTCCTGCTTTGATCATCACGATCGGATCGATTGTCCTACCCGACACGCCTAATTCTTTGATCGAACGAGGGAAGCATGATTTGGCTAAGAAGCAGTTGAAGCGCGTGAGAGGAGTTAAGGACGTTGAAGATGAGTTTCGGGATTTGGTGGCGGCCAGCGAAGAGTCGAGGCTGGTCGAGCATCCGTGGAGGAATCTGTTGCAGAGGAAGTATAGGCCGCAACTTTCCATGGCCATTTTGATTCCGTTTTTTCAACAGTTTACTGGAATTAATGTTATCATGTTCTACGCTCCTGTTTTGTTTAAGACGATCGGGTTTGGAGGAAGTGCCTCACTTATGTCCGCCGTGATCACCGGAGCTGTGAACGTCGGTGCAACTATCGTTTCGATCTATGGAGTTGATAAGTGGGGACGACGCGCTCTGTTTCTAGAAGGCGGAACTCAAATGCTCATTGCTCAGGTATTTTAAATTTTCTAAACACTGAACTCTAAAACGCAATTTCCACGTTTCATTTTGAGACAAACTGATTTTCTTTTTGATCATCAGATTGCTGTAACGATCGCCATTGCGCTGAAATTCGGAGTGAGCGGTGAGCCAGGGGAGTTACCAAAGTGGTACGCGATAGTAGTGGTCCTGTTTATATGCATCTACGTAGCAGCCTTTGCATGGTCTTGGGGGCCATTGGGTTGGCTAGTGCCTAGTGAAGTCTTCCCATTAGAAATCCGATCAGCGGCTCAAAGTATCAATGTATCCGTCAACATGATCTTCACATTCTTGATAGCACAAGTGTTCTTAAACATGCTTTGTCATCTGAAGTTCGGACTGTTCCTGTTCTTCGCGTTTTGGGTTGTGATCATGACGATGTTCATCACACTTTTCTTGCCGGAGACGAAGGGTATACCGATTGAGGAAATGGCTATGGTTTGGGAGAAGCATTGGTACTGGTCGAGGTTCGTGCCCAAGACTGGTGCTCACGGGCGAGTTGAGATGGGTAAAGGTGGTGAAGTTAGACATGTATGATCGATATGGGTTTAGTTTGTGTTGGTGTGTGTAGTAACAATATGGATTTTAGTACAAAATTTGTTATGGATTTCGGATCAAATAGTTGCTTGCCACTGTTGTGAAGCATAAGATTATGAATGAATGTAATGAAAACTCACTTGTCTAGAGATTACAGATTTGTTGTTTTTGTTAAGGTTGTGTTTTAAGATTGTTAGAATTGTCAAATATAATGATGCACATGAATTTTTATAGAGTTGACCCGCGTTGACTTTGGAGGAGCAGGCGATTTAGGGTTCTTTTCTCTTTTCTGCCGCAGCTTCTTGTCCGGCCTTCATGGCCCCTTCCCCTCCTCCCGTTCCTGTCCCGAAGCCTCCGGATCCTCCTCGCAATGGAGCGTATGCTCCTCCGACGGTCGAGGTTGCCTTAGCTCCTCAAGTCCCGACGGCCGTCCAATCTTCGGGCGTCCGATCTTATGTAAGTGTTGCGGCTGCTCGTCGGTCGGCGCTGCTCTCGTCCGTGGAGGTTGCGGCCTCCTCAGCAACTCGGCCGCAGCTTCAGCCCCGCTTCCCATCAATTACTCTTCCTTCGCGGCATGTTGGGATGAAAGAAGGCAAACCTGCCATTAGTTTTACAGCCTCTGAGATTGCAGCTTGTGAAAAGCTCTATGAGCA
>JAWWMW010105997.1:0-10584 GCA_035048345.1 Echeveria elegans
GCATTAAGCCTTTAAACCCCTAGGCTACCCTAGTGGACGAGTTATAGTCTCGTGAGAGTTTTCAGAAAAAGGAATACACACAAATCATAAGATGCAATTCATCCATTTAAACGTTTGGTCTTTTCTAAGAGTTTTCCGAGCAAGCCATTTCATGTTACCACATTCAAGCACATCAAAACATCGCTAATCATTCATGTTATGGAAAACTTCAAAAATCACTCAAATCATGGTAGTCATAAATTTCTCATGAAATCAATACCAAGATAATCTTTGCTCGATCCACATCTTCATTCGACATCCACACTAAAAATCATGAAGTTAAGTGCGGATCTTTCAAAGAAAATCTTATCGAACCATCCACCTATGCTATATAGGGCTAGTCCATAAATTTAAGGTATTGAACTCATGCTCAAGTATTAGACTAAACGGCATAATCTTTAAGAGTGGAGGAGTTCCGATATTAGAAAATAAGTTTTTAATCTTCTCTCATAGTCCCCATCATGCCTACGTATGTTCATACAAGGATCGTCCCTTAAAAAATATTAATGGCTAGCATACAGAGCTTCACTCGAGTCACAAAATAAACAAGGCATGTCGACAAGAACTTAAGTTGTGGGCAAGAGACACACTTTTTTTTAATTCTTTTTCTTTTTCTTTTTGGTTGAAACAATTATTTTCGAGGGGAAATAATATATATATGTTGGAACTTTATTTAATATTTTCTTTCCTAACCCTCGGCAACTGTTCAACAATACAACTTTTTTTCTAAGCTTTTTTTTCTTGTCTTTAGACACTCAACACTCAATTCTTGTCAAGTGCCTAAATACTACTACTCGAGTGTCACAAAAATGCACCACTAGTCATGCTAAAATCACCTAAAGTCAATCAAGCAATTCTATGAAATACTAAATATAAATTTCAAAAATTTCTTTGCACAAAAATTTCAAAACTTTACTTTCTCAAAAATGGAATAAGATTTTAGAATGGACCGAGCTAGGCTAGTCAAAACCTCAAATCATTTGAAATAATCTTTCTACTAAGAAAATCGTTCAAATAAAAGTGTTCAACAGATGAATTTCATAGCGTACACATTTTAATATATATGCTTGACTA
This sequence comes from Echeveria elegans, assembly GCA_035048345.1. Taxonomy (NCBI): domain Eukaryota; kingdom Viridiplantae; phylum Streptophyta; class Magnoliopsida; order Saxifragales; family Crassulaceae; genus Echeveria; species Echeveria elegans. The sequence goes on from JAWWMW010105997.1 coordinate 1,114, forward strand.
AACTTAGGCATGCTCAATAACTTTTCAATGTGTTTTCAATAAATCAGGGTAGGATGAATGCAATTTTCTTCATATTGAATATTTCTAGCATGCATATAAGATATAATCATGTGAAAAATCATGCATATTATCCCCGACAACGACGCCATTTTGACGTGGTGTAAATGGTAGTATTCGGCAAGTACGTCAAACGATATTTATAAGACTAGGGTGACCTAGTGTTGAACCCAAGGGAACAATTGAAACCTAGTTAAAATCAACTATTTAAACGCTAAATAGTTCTAACAATTCAGGGGGGTTCAAAAGAAGGTTTGGTAACAAGTGTTTGAAATAAACAATTAAAACAAAGATGACTCGGGCATTACTTTACCCATGGCACTCATGAATTACATTTAACGATTCCTGAAATAATATAGGTTTAGACATGCAACGATGTGGTGACTCTCACTGGTATTCATGTTGAATTACACATAGAAGCAATATATATGACATTAGCAATTCTCACTAGTATGCATGTTGAATTACTAATGTAGAAATCAATTTAACTAGTACCATTGGCCAGACTTTACTAACTTCCTTGAAAATATTTTACACTAGACTTTATCGTTCTTGTAACAAGTATCGCCCTTGTTGGTGTCACAATCCTTACTACACTCCCATTTTAAGAAAGTATTTAACTACATAAAATACAAATATCATCCTAGTTGGTCATAATACTACGTATTCATGCAATTCTATCAAGCATTTAACTTAATATGCAACACATAAGTCAAATACTCCAAACTTAATCAAAACTCGTTAATAAAATCTGTAGGAAATCATTCAACCATTCACGAGTATCAAAAAGATCCATCAAATAAATTACTCGCTCATGGTGAGTGAGGGAAAACACAAACGAAATAAATGAAAGTAAAACAAAGAGAGTTCAAAATAGCTCAGTATTTTTGTCGGGTCTTTCGTGCGGCGTCAATTTATTCTTCATTCTTTGTGTCGGAATTGTCGAGTAGCACCCTTGAGGGGGAGCTCTCCCCTTGGAAAAAATCTGATTTTTGAAGGAGAATGAGACCTTATTTTATAGTGTTCCAAAAGTAACTCCTTTTTCTTCTTTTAATTCTCCAAAAGTAAGCCCCTTTCCATAATTTCACCTCATAAAAATTCCATCATTATTCCTTGAAAACCCTTTTGAATTTCCTGCATGAATGATCCATTTAAATTCTCCTTGATGGTTGAATAAATTGGTCCCATTTAATTACTCGGGTTGAAATGTCCTTCTCTGTTTTGGCACCCCACTGAACGCAGTATTTGACCCTCTTAAACTCCAAATAACTCCTTGACGTAAACATAAAAGTTTTAGTATTTCGAGTCTTCTTTCTAATGCAATTTATTTCATCGGATATCGGATATCGGATGCTCCCTGTGAAACCTTCCGAAGATGGAGAGGTCAAAACTGCCAGTTTTGTTTCGGCCGAGACGATTGGATCTGAGCATTTGTCTCGGTCGAGATGAACTTGTCTCAACCGAGAGGATCCTCTAAATTTCGAATCAGTCCTTGTGGTCAAAATAAAAGTTGTAGATATTTGAGTTAGCTTTTCAATATATCTTGTCTCCTCAATTGGATAACGTATGCGCCCTGTAAAAGCTTCCAAAGCTCTAGAGGTCGAAATCGCCGATTTTACTCAAATACTCTCCATTTTTGCTTTGTTTTGCTCCAAGCCTCTAAAATCATCAGAAAGTATAAATTAAGCCTGAGATAACAATTTGAGTGTAGAATATGACCACTTTTTAAATGATATAAGTGAAGAATACAAGCGAGTAATTGTAGAAATATTAGATCATTTTAACACCAATCAACGAGTGTGATCTTCTGCTCACACGCCACCTATTTTTCCTTTCTGGACAATTCTTGCCATTTTCTGACCATTTTGTCCTCAGAAAATCCTCTTTCTGCATCTTTGTCCATTTGGGTTGAAATCTTTGTGAACATGCTCTTGAACATGAAGTGTGCTAAAAATGGGACCGAACAGACAAAATAAGGCGTGGAAAAATCTATATGATTTTGGCTCATCAACCGGGTCTGGTCTTATTCACCCCTATTATCCATGAATATCAATCACATCTTAATTTCTTCTTTGACCAACGAAACCTCCTTAAGACATTTTTCATTATCCGGCATCGCTAGACAATTAGATTCACCATCGATTAAAATGAAGAACCAGAATCAGAGCGATCTTGTGCTTTTTCCAAGTAAACTTCATAATAAGTCTTATATAAGTCACATCATTATCAAACTACCAAGGATGTCCAAGTAAGATATGCCACACATCTATATTAATAACATCACAAAGTACTTTATCTCTGTAATGCTCTCCAATGGAGAGCGGGACTATGCAGGTTTGCGGCACTCTAACTCGAGATTCCTTACTCACCTATATCCAAGTGTGTAAGACTTCTCACGGGGTTTTTAGGAAGCTTCTAGCGCTTCACCGACTTTTGAGTCATATAGAGGTCTAAACCGGGAATGGACTAGCAAATTTATCATGGTATCAAGAGTTTGATTCTGATCCTTTGCGCATTGCTTCCACTTTGGGTGGTGTCTATGTTTGGCACCACCACCCCACACCATGTATTAGTTTTAAAAAAATTATTCGTAAGGTATTGCCTAGTTTGTTTGTCCAATCATTTTTTGAGAGTTTCACTTGTCCGTTTCAACTTCTACCAAATTCAGACCTTTTATTTCAAAAAAGTTGTCTTATTTGATTTGGATTTGCAATGTCTTTGTTGCATTATTCAGTCTGGAATTTAATTTCTCTTCGTGCTCGCTTCGGTTTGAATTTACAATTTGTCTTTGTTTGGAGAAAGCTTTGCATCTTTTGTCCGCTTTCAGTTTGTTTCTCCTTCCAACTTCTTTTGGTGCTCGATGCTGGTATTAGATTTTGGTTGGTATTTGCATTAATATTAGATTTGCAATTGGCATTCGCATTAGAGAGGATTTGACATCAATGGTGGCATCAGATTTGATAGTGACACCACATCTGCATTGAAAAACATTAATAGTGATGAATGTTTTGTTGTCATGTCAGAAGCATGAATAAATATTCTCTAACGTTTGAATCGTTGGAGCTTTGAAGATTAATGAGAATTTTCTTGTTCCGTTGTTAGCTAGCAAACTCTCGATATACATCGTGAGTTTGATGAGATGTTAGTGAATATTATCGATTGTCTTATTCAATAAGCAAGTTTAGTTTTTAGTATTCTGGTAGATTTAATATTTGTTATATTAGACAACTGTAGACCTATATACTTATGCTTTATGTATTACGTACGTAACTTGGCATTGCATCAATAAAATCCTAGCAGATTTGTTATTCTTTGTTCTAATTTGATTTCTACATGGTACCAGAGCAGGCTCGACATGGGCCCAATATGTGATGTGGGAGATGCAACTCATTAAAAAGTTGTCGGGTAAGTGATGGACTTGAAGTCGTGGCCAGCCCAAAAGGTGGGACGATGGATTGTTACAATTGTGTCACTGGTGCGGGCGATAGAGTATTGAATTTGGAGTTGACATCTTAGCATGCAACTGAAGGGAGAGTGTTAAGAAATATGAAAAGACTTCAATAGAGAATTTGTCTCACATCCGCTCAATAGAATAGATACTTGCTAGCTTATTTTGGATTAGACAATCATGACTCACAAGCCAAGGCTTTTGAGTCATATATGGGTCTAAACTAGAATGGGCTAGTGAATTTGTCATCGTTATCTTTTATCGTTTGATGGAAACAAAATTCGTTAGATCATGATGGTCACAGCTTCCGACGCCTCCTCCCTAACAATTTTAACGCCCTCATACTCCTGTGTACTTCCTCATGTTCCTCTTTTTCATACTCCATCAAGGTCGTAGTTCTTCGAGTAGGATAAACACTAGAGTTATGACCCGTGTCTCCGCACTGGAAGCACTTATCACTCATAGGTTTGACTTAGGGACTGTCATGCCTCCGGGGATGCGTTATATGGGGTTTAAGTGCTCCAATGCCACGAGCACCAACATCTCTATTCGTTGGAGTTAGCACTTTTGTCTCGATGTAGTTGCTCTTGTTGACTGCTGGTTCATTAGCATCGTGAGGTTCAAACCCGCAAAATTTTTGGAATCCTTGAGGTGATTTCTCCTTCATATCGCCTTTAGCGCTAACCTTCATGCCTCAGCCACAGTCCAGATGATTTGTAAATTAATCCTGTCTTGCAGTGATTCCTTAAATGCACTGATGTAACAAGCAACCTTCTGATGTTCATTTTCATTTAATTCATTTCGTTTCGAGAGGTGCCAAAATTCTATAATGTACTATATCACAGTCTCTTCTGGCAGAATCTGTCATCAGCTGCCTCATAGGTCTCCATGTTCGAACTGACTACTTACATTGCGCCCTCTGATGAGTTATGAGCCTGCCCCACTAGGCAGTAGTTGTATTCTTCAACTGTATTGCCACCATCTTCACTTGCTTACCCTCTGTGACCTTCATCACTTTAAAGAAGCAGTCAACCTCAGTCTGCCAAACAAGGAACTCTTCAATCCCCATTGTTCAAAAGAACAACGAAATATCCGTATTGACTCGGTAGTCATGTTGGTTGCATTTTTCTTCTAGGTGGTACTCCTCATCAATCCTGAGCACATCCTCAAAATCCGAATAACCCCTCATTGGTTGACCACGTCAAACTCCATGCCGCTGATGTGCAACTTGAGGACACTCCTCTCTTCGTTAAGCAACCTCATGTCTCTTTTGTGGAAGCACCTCCTCTTCCCTTCGTGGAAGAAGCTCCTCTTTCATTCTCTCTCTTTGTTGGTTAACAATGGTGGTTAAAGTCAACACCTGCTATGTATCAAAAAAAAAAGTCACCATCTGCTCACTCAGCCTAGCCAAAATCTCGACCAACCCCTTCATATCAACTGCAGGAGTTTCTTGTTGATTTTCCATATAAGAGGTAAAAGGCCTCGAAAAAGTCAGCTCTGATTACCAACTGACATAACGTAAACTTATGAACTTACAAGTGCATTGTTATCGGAACGATCTGGAGTTTCACCAGAACAAAGCTACTGGAATTAATTAGGAATAAATGAGATAAATCTAAAAGTTTATTGAATACTTGAAAGAATAATATAAAAAAAGAAGCTAGTTATTTATACTATTCTAAAAGTTAAGTTTAATTAGCTACTTGATGTGGGATAAAATTAAAGTTGAATTAGGTCAAAACCCTAACAGGTTAATTGGGGTAGAGCTCGTGCGTCACTTCATCGCTTTATGCGTATATGCAATCCCCTTTAACATAGCAACTCTTCATGGACTACACGGAACGACGCTCACACAACCTCCTTGACGGAATGAGACCAACTGACTTGAGAAAGAATCATCCACGAAGGAGGGAATAAAAAGCCTCCAATTAGAAGGAATACCAAAAGCCTCAACACAAAGTGTGAGGAATAATATGGTGGAGTTAAGACGCGAACCCCTGACCATCAGGAGACATGACTGACTCTCTAACCAATGTGCTACTACCCCGTTAGCCAAAACTTGGTTATGTTAAGAGACTGAAAATAAACTATTAAGAGGAAGTCAAGAAGATTCTTGCACTAAAAATATGCAAAGCCAAACGAAACGAATGTCCTTGCTTAAATCTGAACCCTTATTTTAACAAAAGTTTGACAATGTTCAATAAGCGTGATCGGTCTAAACCTGTACGACCCCATTTCTTACGATTTCTGGAATCAGAATCGGAAATGAACCATTCGATACTCGTTTGGTAAGTCAAATTTTGAAAATTCAATAATTCTCAGGAATCAATGATTCCAATCTTGATGAACAAATCGATTCTCTCAAAAGGAGAAGAATCACTCATTCCAACTCAATAATATCACAAATAAATTTAAATAAATTTAACTTTGATCTAAATTATTATTTTTACTTCTTTCAAAATCATGTATACATGTTAATATTTTAATAAGTAAATTAGTTTTAAACACCCATTATTTTCAAAATTTAGACATAAACACCCTTATTTAAATATTTAGATTTAAATACCTCTTATTCGTCAAATTTTTAGATGTTAACACCTCCGTATAACGGCGTTAATTTTTTCGTTAAACGCATGAAACACGCGCGTAGTATTCGGAAGAATTTGAATACATAAAAGTTAGATTTCAACACCCTTAATTTTAAAGATTTTGGGTTCTGACATGCGTAACACACGCACGTGTAATACACTATCCAACAACATTGTACGGAGGTGTTAACGTCTAAAAAATTGATGAATAAGAAGTGTTTAAATCTAAATATTTAAATAAGGGATGTTAATGTATAAATTTCACGAAAAACGGGTGCTAAAAACTAATTTACTCTATTTTAATTTCACATTTCCATTTTACATAATTTAATAGAAATATTTAAATTAGATAATTGACAACTAATACCAAAGAAATAGCTGACTCTGGTTTCATATCAAACGACTTGCGAAAAAATGATTGATTTTGATTCCAATCCTATTCCTGATTCCATTCTTATTTCAGAAGGCATACCAAACGAGACCTTAGTACCGCATTCCCCTCATTTCAAGTAGGGGTCGACATTAGGCACGGTGGACTTTATAGTGTTTTAGGACGCCTTTCTAAGACTTGGGGCAGGACAAGGTCAAGCGTTCAAATATTTGAAAGCCGTAGGCCCGTAAGGGCCAACCATGAAGCGGGTTAAGTTACGGTCAAAAGGGTTGTGGAAGGCCCATGCTTCTTTTAAGAGCTCAATCAGGTACAAAAATGTTAACAAATATTATAATTTTTGAATAATTAATATTTCCAACTATTTTGTTATATTATTCAATTATTAAAAAGTACATAAATTGAATAAAAATATATAAAATAAGTTAATTTTAATATTTTTTTTAATACTTTACGGTGTAAGTAAGGATAAGTTAGACGACATGGTTGGAGCAAGATCATACGGCCGGGTCGGGGCTTTTCTCTCTCAATCTTTACCCTACCCTAGAATCAAATAGCAGTGTCAAAGTTGGACCGACTTCAAGGTCGGATAGGATTTAGGGTCGGGCAGCATTAGGATTGTCCTAAGGACTTTTTGACCTATGACCAAATGATGACTCCAAATTTCAACGCGGACGGAAATCGAGATCGTGCCTGTAATCTGTACCATTGTGTGACAAGTACATGCATGCTGATGGAGGTATTAGCTTGTGAAATGAATTTTTAAGATACATCTAAACACCACAGATGTTGCCTAATGTTTGAGCATACTCTTACAAATGTTCAGATCAGTTGGATGCGGGATTGCAGCATTTTCTCAGTGAATTACTAAGCAGTATAAAGAAGTCGCAAAGTAACCTTAAAAGTGCGTCCATCAAAAGTCCAAATTAGCCTAAAAGAATAGCAAGAGCTTCTACACTTCCAAAAGCATTTTCGGTATTGCTCGACTGCTGCTACCTCTAACATGTTTATTTTAAAATACGAAGTTCAACGTTCCTGCTTGACTTTACAAATATAGCACATCAAAATTATTCTGCAAAATGCAGTGCACGAAAAATATCATCTCATTTATGTGAGACTGAAAGAAGGTCGGGCACTAGGATAAGTTGCAGAAATTTAAGCTGTTTAACAATAATAGAAGCATACAGATAGAAACATGCATCAAAGTACAACTGGCAACAAACTTTAGTCATTGCAGAGGCACATAAGCAATAAAACCTTGTAGAACACAAAGTTGTGAAACTAGAATCCACCGAAGTCGTTACCACCATCGCCTCTACAGCCTCCACCGCCACCACCACCAAAACGAGGAGGTCTTTCTGTAGCAATTTTGACACCATCCCTCCGTCCATCAATTTCCTGAAACCGCCAAAGGAGAGTCTCAAGGTTTCAACAGAACATATTGTAATCGCACAATATTTTATAAATAGATATAAAATAGAGGATACAAATGTTTGTCGTATTTGTTGATTCGCGGGTTGCGGTATAATCTATATTTGTCCTCTGATTCTACGGTTTGTTGTTGTTTGTGACTTGATGTTGACGTCAGCATGGGTCTTGATGACTTGATCTTGCCCGTACGTTGTTGAGTTGATGTCTTGACACTGTTGAGGGTGTTGTTGACTTGATCTCGTCAGACGTCGTTGACTTGTGTTGAAGTTGGTGAGTTTCTTGATGTTGACGTCGGCAAGGACCTTGATGACTTAATCTTGTCCAGACGTTGTTTAGTTGTGTTTAAATGAGAATTGTCTGATGGCTTCGCTTCTAGCAGGCGATGCAGGATGTGGCGCACTTGTTGGCTACTGGATGTGACGGACGACTTGACTCAGAGCTTTCTCTCTCTTCTTCTTTCTCACAATTTCTCTCTATCTCTCTCAAAATGAGAACATAGCTCTCTATTTATAGAGAATTTGATGGGCTTGGGCTGTTGGGCTTTGTCCTATTGGGCTTAAGTGTGGACTGACCCAATAAGCAATTTTTGTCCAAAATTCCTTTCTTCGACCCAAAATTTCTTTGATTTATCAGGTCGGCCCAAATTTCATTTAAATTAATTAATTAAAATTAAAATTTTGTATTAATTCAAAGTAATTCATTTAAATTCATTTTCGGCATAAAAAAAACTTTAATGTCTACAAATTGTCCCCTAACGATCGTGTTGCGCGACACTATTTTTTGTATCTTAGTGCGACGAGATCGCGAGTAATTGACTTGATATGGCGTGAACAATTCTTGTAAGACCATCCACGTCACTTGTTTGTTGAGTCATCCATTATTGTCTAACTTGGCGTTTGACCCGAAATTGTGCAAGCGTCACATTTGTGTATGTCCTTCTGTCGTAATCCATCTTGGCGAAAGACAACTCGTTTGGACTTCAAAACAAAACTTTTATGCTGTCCGAATTCCAAAATAAAATTTCTTGGCGGATTGAAAACTTTTTTTTTTGATATTTGAATTTTTTTTTGAAACCAATATGAGCTTTTGCATGGCATGTATCCACGTAAACTCCCTCTTTATGCATGCAACACGTCATCTCATCATGCACCATGCACCATGCACCATGCACACGTCATTATGCATCATCTGCAGCACTGTTCATCCTGCACTATTCATCATCTTTTTCAACAGCATCACGCTCTAGCTTTGTTGATTAACTTCGTTAGGTGTCTAGTATAGGCGTTGTAGTGGGTAGCATGCAGGAAATCCGCCTGATTCTAAGGCTTGTTTTAGGGACCCTGTTTTAGGGGCACTGGTGGAAAAAGATACTATAGCGACGAAAATTTTTATGTCGCGCGACCCTGCGTCGCATGTATATTACGTAACAAAATTTTTATGTTGCTTCAAACTATGTCAGGCCGTTATGGTAACGCGGCAAATTTTTCGCGACAGACTAAAAAGTGTTGCGAATGACACGTAAAGCAACATACCTTTCGAGACACTAGAATATATGTTTC
>JAWWMW010106008.1:0-10584 GCA_035048345.1 Echeveria elegans
GTATCATAAATGATATATTTTACTACTAAATCAGAGAAAATATGAGTGAAAAAGTATGGAAATAATAGACATGTTTTCACTTATCAAAAATCTGCAAGAAACAACAAGTCTTCCACACGTACCATACCATCAATTAGAACACCTTCTAGTTTAGTACATGATTGATCGGTGTAAAATATGACTATTATTTAGGCATATTTTCACCTACTATCTTTGCATTTATCGTATGAATTTGGCCGCATTTTATGCTTATATTATTGTTTCAGGTCCAAAATACACTTTCTATCAAATTCGGAGACAAAATACAATATGTAGCAAAATGGAGCAAAAAGGAGCAAAACCGGCAGTTTTGGCCCTTCGGACCATCACAGCTTGGAAAGCCTCCACAGGACACATCCGATATCCGATTAAGACAAAACAAATGCATTGGAAAGATGACTCAAAGGTCTACAACTTTCATTTTGTGATCGAGGGCTGATTCAAAGAGGTCTCGTCCGGCTGAATGAAACAATCCGTTCGGCCGAATGGATTGTCACCACCAGATTTCAATTTTGGAATTGAAAATGCAAATGAGACATTTATTTATTCAAATTGGGATAATTTTCTGGAACAGCACCAATGACTTTGTCATGAAGATAAGGATGGGAAGAAGATAAGGATAAGGAAGAAGAAGAGGAAGAGAGGAGATTAATTAGAGGATAAGGGAGCTCTTGGAGTTCTTTTGGAAAATTGAAGAGTTTCCAAAACACTATATAAAAGGGACATCATTTTACACACAAAGCACAGATTTTTCAGAGAGAAAACTCTTCTCCACACATCAAATTCTGCCCATTTTCGAAGTTGAAGCACCGGCCAAGTTCTAGTCACGTTACGGAAGAGAAAGCTTGCTTAAGGAAAACTGTCCAAGCACTTCTACTCTTTCTTTTCTTTTATTTTCATTCCACTTTCATATCAATCAACAACATTTATTGTTCCTCACTCGACATGAGTGAGTAGTTACTTCGATGATGGGGGTTGTGTTGACCCTCGATAACTCATGAACAATTGATGACTGAATGATTGTTTTACTTTACGTATGAATGATTTTAGGTTTAACTTAAATATATTTAACCTACGCTTATGTGGTAGATGTTAGGTGTTTGACGAAATGTCTAATTGAAACCAGTGAGTACAATATCTCGGGGAAGAATCACAATGGATGAACCTAGACTAGTATTGCGCCGAAAGGGAAAAAGCTAGTAATGTAGGAGGTTAAATATTCTTGAATCGTGATCATGGTAAACAGTCTTACCAGTGATGTCATTGCGAGTGACGAAAGTCTAGCTTAAAACGTCATCAACGGAGGGAGCAGAATCCCAAGAAAGTTGGTCTCTATAATACGCAATTCAACAGTCTTACCAGTGAGAATTGCTATTGTCATATATAATGATACAGTGTACATAACCCAACAGTCTTACCCGTGAGGGTTAATACACGGTTGAATTCCTAGGCTTACACAAACCAAACCTTTTATAAAAATCGTTCTACTTTATTTTAGGAAATCATTCATCGAAAAGTCATGAGTGCTCGGGGTGAAACTAATCCCTCGTCATCATCTTTATAAAATCATTTTACAACCAAACAACGACCATTTTAGAACCCCTTCAAACCTTAAAACTGTTCACTTGGGTTCCCTTGGGTTCGACACTAGGTCACCCTAGTCATTATAAATTTCTTTTGACACGTTTATACACCACTATATTTTGCACACGTCAAAATGACACTGTTCCCGGGGAACAGTTTTTAAGTTTAGTTTTTAATTAATTTAGCCGTTTAGACAAATATATATATATATAATACTTTGTGCGTAGAGTTCTTACCATCCTTATATTATCTTTTACCTTGTTATCTTTCAACACCTTTAATTATTTTCTTAATTAAAAGTGTTTGAATACGCACGAGGTGGCAATTTAAAGACAATGACAAGGTGAACCCGAGTACAAACCCTTCACAATTCACTTCTAGCTCGACTTCTTCATCCGTGCAAAGGATAACACGCAAGAAAATTAATTCAATGCCCATCCTTGTAGTCGTACCTCTTCAAATGGATAACCAACTCAATCGCATCCCAGAAATCATTTATCAAAACCCTGTTATCACCAGAACCTAAGGGATGACGAGCCCGTGCAAGCAAGACGACCTCATCGAAGGCCTAACGAGGAAAGACCCGTTGGGGACTACATAACCCCAACTATGGGAAATTATGATTTCCCAATATATGTTCCTGAAGTAGAAGGTTATGACTTTGATATAAAGGGAGGACTCATACACATGGTAAAGAGTGATCCATTCATCGAGTATGGTAATTCTCACCACCACTTAAGCAATTTTACAGAATTATGTCGTACTTACAAGAATGTAGGCGTGCCACAAGAGGTCATCTATATGAAACTTTTCCCATTTTCGCTAACGGACAAAGCCCGTGACTGGTTACAAAGTCACGAGCCGAATACGTTTCGAACTTGGGAAGGGCTGGCTCAAGCCTTTGTGAAACAATACTTCCCACCAGCAAAGGTAAAGAAAATCCGCGACAAGATAAGTAAATTTGTGCAGTTTGATAATGAGTCTTTCTATGAAGCCTATGAAAGATTTCGTGGTCTACTTTGTGATTATTCTCACCACGGATTTAGTAAATGGGAGTTGTTATCAAACTTTTATGACGAAATGGATGAGAACGGTCGAGCACGAATGGATCAAGTAAGTGGAGGTGGAATAATGGAATTGACCCCAACGGAAGGGTTCAATATCGTCAAAAAAATTGCAAGAAATAGCCACCAATGGGGTGGAGAGCGAAACCATTTAAAGAAAGGCGAAAATGATGCAAATTCGCGATTTAAGAGCGACCTCGAATCACTCACAAAGACCGTGAAGGAACTAGTCGGAAGCATGAACTCCAACAAAAGAAGAAACCAATCAACGGTCTACAAAGCTGAAGAAGCCGATCAAGATACAGACTACCCAAGAAAGCAAGACGACGTCAGCTACGTGGCCCGAGGATACGATGACCCCTATGTACCGCCACCTATGCAAAGACAAGAAAAACAAGTTAGGTTTAATAACGAAAGTAAACCTTCACGAGGAAGCAGTTACCAACCCTGGAATCAGTACAACAACATGCCGAATCAACAAAAGACACAATAACAAGGAGGAACTCAGTCCAAAGGATAATACTTCAATAGCCCGAGCACTAGTCAAGGGTACAACTCGAGGCAAGATGATAAAAAGCAAGAAGAACCATCATTAGCCCAGATAATGGCGCAAATGACGGCAATGCAAGCTCAACAAGAAAAGAACTTCCAATTCCTATTGTCTGAGCATCAACAAGAGCAAGCAGCACGAAAAATGCTAGAGACCCAACTCGAGCACCAAGCCTCCAGTTTCCCAAGGAACACGGGGAAACTTCCATCCCAACCAGACGTACGGTCTGCCAATGTAAATGCAATAACACTCAAGAGTGGGAAGGTGCTCGACGGACCAGCGCAAAAAGAGCAAGATCATCACAAAGAGGGGAAACAACCTGAAAAGGAATCAGAAATTGAAGAGGAAGAAGCACCATATTTAGCTCCACCATCCTATGTTCCACGCCTGCCTTTTCCCGAAAGGCAAGTAAAGATTAGGGAAAATGCAAGCTTCAATAGATTTGCGAAAGTGTTAAGGAAATTACACATCACGCTACCATTTTCCGAGGTAATATCTCAAATTCCTACATATGCTAAATTTTTAAAAGACATTATCACACATAGGCGTGAACTGAAAGACATAGATCATGTCTCCTTAGATGCTAATTGTAGTGCAGTCATCCAACATAACATGCCTAGGAAAGCGAAGGATTACAGTTCTTTCTCTATTCCAATCGAAGTAGGTGATATTACAATTGATGATGCACTGTGCGATCTAGGAGCTGGAATTTCAATAATGCCTTACATCCTGTATGAGAAGCTGGGTGTAGGACCTTTAAGCCCAATGTCCCTCGTTATTAGGCTAGCAGATAGATCCAGAAGAACCCCGTATGGTGTCCTAGAGGATATGCCCGTTAAAGTAGGAAATTACTACATACCTGTAGACTTCTATGTACTTGGTATGGATAATAACCCTTATGCTGAAATTCCTGTCATTTTAGGAAGACCATTCTTAAACACTGTCAAAGCCTTAATTAACTGTGGGGATGGAACTATTGAATTGAACTTAGGGCAAGAAAAAATAAAATTTCAGCTATCTAAGATGATGAATAATCCTACTTGTTTTATGGACTACAATTGGGTAGACATTGGTGACATAAATATCTCCGATGCATTTGAACTAACCCTTTTTGAAAAAGAAAGCGCACTATCTTATGAGTCATTGATGGAAAACGAGGAAGCTCGAGCAGAAAAAGAGGAGGCACAAGAAGAAAATAACAAAGGTAAGAAATTTGGCTTGAAATTGAAAACACTTCCTCCAAATCTAAGGGATGAGTTCCTTGGCCCTCAAAACTCTTTACCTGTAATTGTCAACGCCTCTCTGAACGCTGAAGAAATTAAGAAATTGTTGCATGTTCTACGCACTCTTAAAAATGTTATAGGTCATTCTATAGATGATTTAAAGGGAATTAGCTCAAACTGTACATATGCATAGAATAAATTTGAATGAAGATGCCAAACCATCTAGAGAATTCCTGCGTAGATTAAACCCAAAACTAGGAGATGTCGTATTAAAGGAAATTACAAAACTAAGAGAGGTAGGCATTATCTATTCTATTTCTGACTCAAATTGGGTAAGTCCTATACACACTGTACCAAAGAAGGGAGGTTTGACTGTTGTTGAAAATGATAAGAACGAGTTAATCCCAACTAGGACTGTTACTGGTTATAGAATGTGCATTGATTATAGGAAACTAAATGCTGCTACAAGAAAAGATCATTTTCCTATTCCTTTTATTGATCAAATGCTTGAACGATTGTCTAGACACAAATATTTTTGTTTCCTTGACGGATACAGTGGATTTTTCCAAATCCCTATTCATACTGATGACCAGGAAAAGACAACGTTTACCTGCCCTATGGAACTTTTGCATATATAAGGATGCCATTTGGTCTGTGCAATGCTCCAAGAACATTTCAGAGGTGCATGATGTCCATCTTCTCAGATTATCTAGAAAAGACAATGGAAGTCTTTATGGACGATTTTTCAGTGCATGGGCACTCATTTGACGATTGCCTAACGAATCTGAAGAACATCTTACACAGATGTATCGAGATGGACCTAGTACTTAATTGGGAAAAGTGTCACTTCATTGTGACAGAAGGAATAGTTCTTGGTCACCTGTCTCAAAGAGAGGAATAGAGGTCGATAAAGCTAAAATTGAGGTAATAGAAAAACTATCACCACCTAAGGATGTTAAAGGAATAAGGAGTTTCCTAGGACACGCCGGATTCTACCGAAGGTTTATTAAAGACTTCTCAAAGATGCTAAGCCGCTTACCAACTTACTTGCAAAGGATGTCAAGTTCGATTTCAATAAGGAATGCTTACACGCTTTTGAATTACTGAAGAAATCTTTGACCACCTCTCCAATTGTGCAAGCACCAAACTGGGAACTCCCATTTGAACTGATGTGCGACGCAAGTGACGAGGCAATTGGAGCAGCCTTAGGACAAAGAGTGGACAAGCGATTGCACGTAATTCAATATTTAAGCAAGGCCTTAGATGCAACGTAAGTAAATTACACAAATACTGAAAAGGAAATGTTGGCTGTGGTCTACGCCTTTGAGAAATTCCGTCAATACTTGATCGGATTACAAACAATCGTTTACACGGATCACGGGGCCCTCAAGTACTTGATTAACAAGAAAGATATAAAACCAAGGTTAACGCGATGGATCCTCCTCCTACAGGAATTTGATGTTGTTATTAAGGATAAAAAGGGAGTTGAGAATGTAGTTGCAGATCGCCTATCTCGCCTAGAGTTACCGGAAAAGACTAAAGACAAATCCAATGAGATTGATGATACATTCCTTGGAGAATATCTTCTAGGGATAGAGGTAACACAATGAAACTCGGCCTGGTATGCAGACTACATGAACTACATAGTCTGTGGGGTCCTCCCATCCGAGATTACATACGCCCAGAAAAAGAAATTTCTACACGAGGTAAAGAAATATTATCGGGATGAACCATTTTTATATAAACTTGGTGT
This sequence comes from Echeveria elegans, assembly GCA_035048345.1. Taxonomy (NCBI): domain Eukaryota; kingdom Viridiplantae; phylum Streptophyta; class Magnoliopsida; order Saxifragales; family Crassulaceae; genus Echeveria; species Echeveria elegans. Next base: position 6,214 of record JAWWMW010106008.1, read on the forward strand.
CGATAACATTTACAGAAAATACATCTCAGAGCAAGAACAAAAAAAAATTCTTCGTGAGTGTCACTCGTCGAGCAGTGGAGGTCATGGCTCGACGCATAAGACCGCATCACGAATACTTCAATCAGGTGTCTTTTGGCCATCATTATTCAAAGATTCACATGATTTTGTTAAATCTTGCGATGCTTGTCACAGGGCGGGAAATTTATCTAGAAGAGACCAGATGCCTCAAAAAGGTATATTAGAGATCGAGCTCTTTGACGTTTGGGGTATAGACTTCATGGGACCATTCCCTTCATCATTTAGGAACAAGTACATTCTAGTTGCAGTGGACTACATTTCGAAATGGGTCGAAGCCTTAGCCACACCCACGTGTGATGCCAAGTCGGTGCAAAATTTATTTAAAAAGGTAATTTATCACAGTAATAAGTGAGGGTTAATATACGATTGAATTCCTAGGCTTACACTAACCAAACCTTTTATAAAAATCGTTCTACTTTATTTTAGGAAACCATTCATCAAAAAGTCATGAGTGCCCGGGGTGAAACTATTCCCTCGTCATCATCTTTATAAAATCATTTACAACCAAACAACAACCATTTTAGAACCCCCTTCAAACCTTAAAACTGTCTAGAGCCAAAATAGTTATTTCAAACTAGATTTTCACTGTTCCCTTGGGTTCAACACTAGGTCACCCTAGTTATTATAAATTTCTTTTGACGCGTTTATACACCGTTATATTTCGCACACGTCAATGATCTATTAGCTAATTGCACAATTAAATTTGTAGGCTGCAGAGGGCCTTTGTAAGGTACGATACACAGAATAAGGAATAATATTAATAGCGGATCCCAAATCAAGCATGCAATTATCAATCCGCACATCACCAATAAAACATGTAATAGCTAATGTACCTCTATCCTCGCACTTCACACCTATATCACAATTAAAAACATCTGATACCTTTTTCTTTAGTCGTACTTGTTCAACCTTCGATTCTCCCCTTCGCATAGTACATAATTCTTTTAAGAATTGGCGTACCTTGGTATTTGTTGGATGGCATCTAAGAGAGGAATCGAAATTTCAACTTTGCTGAAGAGTTCTAGTAAGTCTTTATCAAGTATTGTACTCTTCTTAGGCTTCTTAAGTTGAATAGGGAATGGTAGAGGTGGAGTGGTACAAGTTGCACTTGAATTTGGGTCGGGGGAGCACGCAGACTCTGAATCAATATTGTACGCAAAGTCCACTGGAATTTTGGGAAATTCAGGGGACTCCGCGTATGGAAACTCTTGAGCTTCCGCGTGATCCTCCGAGCCATTATTCAAAACCTGCTTCTCTAAACCCTGTTTCAAGTCTTTTAAACTTTTCCCACTTCGCAACGTGACATCATTCACCCCACTCTTAGGATTAGGCACAGTTTGCGATGGTAACTTTCCTTTCTCTGCATTTGGTGAAAAAACAACTCAGGTTCGTTTGTGTAGTAGGCATCTCTAATACTACTTTCTCTTATCTCTGCGCCCTCGCCATTGTCCTGTTGCAAATATTCCTGCAACTGATCTTGCCCTGACATGGTTAAGTGCAGTAAAATAAATAACACAAAAACTAAATAAAATGCTGAAAATAAAGTAAAGAAAAGCGAACTCAAACGCTATTTGCACTCTCCGACAACGATGCCAAAATTTGAACGCGCATCGTCGTATGCGTTAAATTTGAATTTATAGTAGCTACTTAAGACACTTAGCAAGCGGTAAGTAGGGTTGAACCCAGAAGAGAGCGGTTGGTTAGAGTTCGTAGCAAGCTAATATTAAATTAAATACTAAAGGGGGTTTTTTGTAAGGGTTGGTTGTCACAGCGCAAAAAGTAAATAAAATTGGGTTTAACAATAATGAGAAATATTAGTCCAGGAAATTGTTCATGCAACTAGTAATCATTGATTACAAAAAGACATGCAATGTTGAATTAACACGGTTATTCTCAAAAAAGATATAACCTACATACACTCGCCAAAGTAATATGCTACCTCTTTTAATCAGATAATCTCGCCAAAGAATTATCTAATTTATAAGTTCAATCCACTATTAACCGCCAAGTTATCAAGCAGATATAACAGTTATTGTCCTAATCTATCGTAATACATCCATCGCCAAGTTTTCTTACTACGAGAGATTATTCTAATATCATGCAATAACATCAATTAAGCTCCACCGCCAGGCTTCGCTAAATAAATAATCAACGCATGCAATAACGTGCAAGAACATGAATAATTCAACCTACACCATTAATTAAGCACGGATCTCATACTAAATTGTTGCAATCACAACTCCCAAGACTGAATACAAATTTAGCTACTGAATTGCATTGTAGTTGAATATAAAATAAAACCAAATTCTGGAAAAAGAGTAATTGTACTGTAAATTAAACAGAGTTGATGAACAGAAATTGAGTACTGAATGATGTAGAAAATCCGAAATAGAATGAAAGCTCCAAGCTTTTGGTCGTCAATCTCCAGCTAGTCCACAACTTCTGATGATCCGTTTGTTGAAGAATAATTAATTGAGAAGAAGAGGATTGGGCGGACAGAGGCTGTCACTCACTCCGTCCTAGCTGTCTCTCCACCAAAATCCCCCTAAACCCTAGCTGCTCCCTCTTATTTATACTGTTACTCTCCCTTTTTAGAAATATGGAAAAACAAGCCCAAATAGGAAAAGTCAGTCGCAGTCTGTCACGGTACACGGAGTCTAAACCAATTTACCTACCCGAAGTCTTAACCAATTACTGGAAATTCCAGTGGACTCCGTGTACAGAAATTGCCCATAAGTCCGCGTGATCCTCTGATTTGGAACTTCCAGCTCAATTTCGAGGAATTTGAATTTGGTGTAAACTATAGATTTGTAGCTCTTTGAGTTAGCTTTCCAACACCATATAGATTGTTTCCATCGAACAAATAATGAATTCCCAGCAAGCTCACGAAGCAGCAAAGGTCAAATCCGCCTGTTCGGTGGAAAACTCCATAAAATGGTCTTTTTGATCCAATTTCTTCCCAAATGCTCTAAATACACCTATGATATGAAACACTACCAAAACGTAACATTTCATCATGAAAATATAATTATTTTATGGGAATAAAAGATTCGATGGATCGTATAAATACGCTTCATCACTCCTCCCATGCTTGCCAGTATTTATCATGGCCTGAATGACTTGGTTGCATAAGAGAGGCCTTCATCTTCGAACTTGATGTTTCCGGCTCATTATCTGTATGGATGGTTGGCTTATTACTTCAGGACCCATCATGGTCATCCTCATGCACTTCTTGGGCCTTTGATGGCTCTTCCTCATCATACGCAAGAAATTGGGTAGGTTTATCCGCACCAAATTCTTCATCCATTATATCTTCTTCAGCCCGTTCTTCAATTGACACTACCACTTCCTCGTTATCCAAAGAGAATTGGGTAGGTTCAAGTGCACTTTTCAATTCACGCTCGACCTCATTAAGCACTGTCACCTCCTCATTAGGCACTGCTACCTGCTTAGTGAGCACTGCCACCTGCTCACTGAGCTCTTGCGTGAGCTGCAAAAACATCTCTTTAAACTCCGAGCTGTACTCCATGGACAATTCCGACCTCCAGTGCTTTAAACGGTTCCACAAGACGCGTGCGATGTCCGATTGAGGTGAAACAAAGTGGGTTGGAAAGCTAATTCAATGGAGTACAACTTTAATTTTAAGGTTAATTACAGATTTGGTCAAAAATCCGATCGGCCGATCGGAGCCACATGAACCAAAAAGCAGCTTGACCCGACGGACTTGGAAAGTCTCCACAGAGAGCGTCCGTGCTCCGATTTAGATGATTCAAGATGCGTTGGAAAGAATTTTGAAATTTCTACAACCTCTATGTTTATCACAAAGGCTGAATCGGAGAGAAAAGAGGCGTTTAGACTGAAGCAATATGAGGCCATTGCATTAGGAAATACAAAGGATTCTATAGGCCGATTGGGACCGAATGGAGCCATGGAAATGATGACTTGGCTGTACTGGTTATCGAACTCGTCCTCGAGCAATGTGATATAGTGACAATCTTTTCCTCGAGCAATATAGGTGACATCTCTAAAATTTTCTCCTCATGAGTTATACGCATCCTCGTCGTCCTCGCCCATCTCATAGACATAATCTGTGAGTAATCTTTGACACAAAATCCTAGGAAAAGCTCCTCTAATTTTTATTAAGATTTTTGTTTTTGTTTATAAAAATCATTTTAATAACAGAATCAACTAAAATTTTAAAATGAATCGTTCCCCGGCAACGACGTTATTTTGACGTGGTGTAATACGATGGTGTATAATCGCGTCAAAAACAATTTATAAAACTAGGTGGGA
>JAWWMW010106029.1:0-10583 GCA_035048345.1 Echeveria elegans
CCGCTACATAAGTATCAAGGTACAGGAACCTGCGAACGTAGTCTAGGTTCCTCACAGTTTCTAGACTAGTTCTACAACTAACCCCGATCCTATCAAAAGTGCAACTGAAAGACCAGCCATGGCTTCAGTGGTTTTTCTATGCTCAGTAACACCTCAAGTGCACCACCCATAACGATGAGACCAGCGTACTTCACGTCGAAGACAATTGATATTAGCTTGGAGGTGAGAGAAAGCACTTTAGTTCCTCTAATGGAAAATTAGAGTAATCGGCCAATGTAGTTTCTGCAACCTCCTACTAATATCCAAGTTAATCATGTCGTGGATTGTAATATCTGTTGGGAATAAAACCTACACACACGTAAAAATCGGCACACACACAATCACGAAATCAACCCGCAGAAATTAAACGAACACGAACACAAGAAATTTAACATGGTTCAGTTACCTCTCGTAACCTACGTCCATGGACAACTGGGAGGAATTTTTATTAGCTTTTCAGTCGTACAGATTACATAACCTATCATGTATTTATAGTAACAAAAACTAGGGTTTCTGTCTAGGGTTTCAGTTTCACTGGGCTTGGCCCATTGTTTCGGGCTTTAACCCAACAAATCTCCCACTTGAAGTCACAGAACAATGTTCGCCTGGACTTCACCAGTGTTCTTCAGTAATCTGTTATCGGAACGTCACTGTTCTCACACCTCTAGTTGTCACCAGCCTTCTTTATCACTTAGAAGACTCCGTCGAAACTCCGCAGAGCTTCAACACACCAGTCATGGCTGAACCTGCCACTGACTCGCTCTCCTCGGCTCCAACCGGCTCCCACTGCTGCAAGCACATCTTGCCGGATCCTGAAACGCCCTGAGAACAACAAACACTCTCCATACTTAGCAAGACCTCTTCTAGAGATGTTTCAACAGCTGGAATTCTGGTTCTCCTGACCCACTGTCTTCTAAGATACTTGGTTGAAACACCACTCGTGCTCCCACTGCCACAAATATCTCTGACTGGTCTACCTGAACTTTTCCACGCTCGCTCAAACTGAATCTGATCTTTGGTTCTGGGTTTCTCTCTTGTCAAGACAGCCCTCTCCTGCCTACGAGATTCAGCGAACCAGACTTTGTTTATCTTCTGAACCGAGACGGTCACTCCCTCAGACGGTACCCCGACCTAATACGAACTTCTCTTGCTTCCGCTGGCTACGACAAGATTTCCCTTTAAGACATTCCACTGTGCATTTCGGAACTTCACCACATGTCCTTGTGCATCCAACTGACTGACAGAGATCACACTCTTCGTCAGACCCGGAACAACTCTGACATCCTTCACAGTCCAGAAACCGACAGACGTTTTCAACACTATGTCTCCCTTGCCCGTAACATCATGAGTTCTATCATCTGCAAGTCGTACCTTTCCAAACTCTCCAACTACCAGATTTTAAAAAGCTTCAGTGCTGTAGGTATCATGACATGAAGCACCAGAATCCACGACCCAGGGATCCATACTGCTATCTTCACTACAGAGGAGAAGATCGTTTGCAGAATCTTCACCAATATTCACTTTCGGACACTGATTCCTAAAATGTCCCACCTCCTTACAATTCCAACACGTTACACTTGAGCTGTCCCGAGTCTTCACTTGACTCCTTCTGTTCCTGTTCCCACTACCTCCGTTATTCCTTCTGTCTCGGCTAACACTTAGCACTTCATCCGAAGACTCTCCGGAACTCCTTCTTCTGATGTCCTCGCCAAGAATGAGATCACGAATCTTATCAAGGGTAAATCCATCAGGCCCCGTTGAACTAGTAACAGCTGTTACCGTTCCGGACCAACTATAAGGCAATGATGACAGCAGTAGTAAAGCTTGAACCTCTTCATCGAACTTAACGCCCACCGACCCAAGTATGACTAAGATCGAATTCAACTTATTGACATGCTCCTTAACTGAACTCTTTTCACTCATCCTTATGTTCACCAGTTCTCTAATCAGGAAAACCTTGTTTGCTCTCGCCTCGGCCCAGACAAAATAGCTCCAATCCGTTTCAGCTCACTTCAGCCTGCATTTCCGGCCAACCTCCGGCCACATCAAGTAAAAAAGATACACTCAGACTCCTCCCAATGTCAGAGATAATTGAGGCATACACATTTCAGTACAAACTTAGCTTAAAATCTCAACAGTGAATGTGATCTATCAGACTGATAAGTTTTACATTTCTGAGTAATAAAATTTTATTGTGATTACACCTTTGTGCAGTATCTTGCTTTTAGCCTCGAATAAGGAAAATAACAAACTTTATGAGATCGGGTTTATCTAGGTGTGTGATTCTGGCATATAGCTGGTGCGAAAAAACTATATAGAGAAACTACAATGGCAGAAATTATATTATGTGCAGATACATCATCGAGAGCACGCATTTCATCATCTGCATGCAGTTTTTCCTCTTCTGTGTGCTCAATGAGATGCCAAGCATTCTAAGGTGCGCTTCTATCGGCGAATCAAGGGCTTTGATAAGAATAACTTACAGCAGATGCTAAGTGTTAAGTATACAAAAAGTAAGTGATGTTTATCTTTGCCTTTAGACGTCTTGGGTAGATCCAGCGGCTTTGGATGGGTGGCCGAATTTTTTCCTCATACAAATTAAATACAAGTTTTATTAAAAATGCGAACAGTTTTTTTTTTCCATTCACAAAATTAAGTTGATAAGATGGTGCAAGTGAGTTGAGTCGAGTCCAGTGAAAAGGTTTTTATGTTTGATTAGCTTAAAATTCACGTATTTGAGCTCAAACTGAGTATTTTTGAGTTTCTAACTTTCATGATTTCTAGTCGGGCCATGAGCTTTAATCGAGTTTACAAACTAGATATATTTTTAATCGAGCTTAACGGACTCAAACCATCTTTAATAAGCTACTTGAAACTTGATTAATAAAAAAAATGTTTTATAAAATATATCATATTCGAGCTCGTAATCGAGTTTGACTTGTTAATTTTTGAATGAGCTTTTGACCGAATACTTTAATTCACCAGTGAATCACTTCACTTCCAACACTACCGTCTCGTTACATTCATAACCAAATACATTTCTAATATATATAATATTTTTCCAGAAATTTTGGAAGGTACGAGGTCCCCAGTGAGTAGATATATACAACATGACTGTAGGAATTTCCCTAACCTTGAAAATAAAATAAGTGAACTCATAGCTGAAAGAGACTAAATAGAGAAGCGGATTTTGTATTTCATAAAAATGTTTTTTTGACTAAATGTTTGTTACATACTCATTATTTTCGAATACCATAAATCCTATTTTCTGTCAACATGGTATGTAAATAGGTTGTTACAATGTCAATGAGAATGCCAGTTCAAATTAATAAATCAGAGCTTTTCATTCTTCGAAAAGCCCGGAAAGGTCTAATCCGGACGACATTGAAATTATGTCGAACGCATTCATCGGTTTGGCAACATGGCTTTTGTCATATGTTAGTATCTGAGTGGTTTTTTCTTCTGTTTTTGGTTGGAGATTTTTTTTGAACCATGCTGTGGTTTTCAATGACTCAATGCTTAGTCTTGTGTTCGGATTTGGATCAAGCAAATGCCAGATGACTCGCTTGGCCGGCCGGGTGAACCAATCCGGGAAGCTGTATTCTCTTCGGTGAATCTTCTTGTACATTTCTATCAGGTTCGTGTCGTCAAAAGGGAGGAATCCAGCCAGAAGGAAGTAAAGCAGAACACCACAAGACCACGCATCAGCTTTCACCCCATCATACCCGCCATTTCTCCGACTGATGACTTCCGGAGCTGTGTATGCCGGCGTTCCACAAGCAGTGCGTAGCAGACCATTTTGTTTGATCTGTTCTGGCAAGGCTGAGAGACCAAAGTCAGAGACTTTAATATTGTTGTTTTGGTCTAGAAGGAGATTCTCCGGCTTGATGTCGCGGTGTGTGATGCCGTTTTGGTGGCAGAAATCTAAAGCTGAGACGAGCTGTTGGATATACTTCCTAGCAGCTCGCTCGCTCAACCGGCCATTAGCTGCGACTGCGAGCTTTTCAGCAAGCTCGCCGCCTCTGGCCAATTCCATTACTAAGTAAATTTTTGACTTTGTAGCCATGACTTCGTGAATTCTTAGGATATTGGGATGGTGGCGGAGACGGCGCATGGCTAAGATTTCACGCTCAATGCGCGACTTCATTTCAGCACATTTAGGCTTCTCAATAATTTTTATAGCAACGGACGAATTGTCCGTAAGGGATTTAGCAATGTGAACCTTTGCAAACGTTCCACGGCCTAGTTCTGGACCTAATTTATACCGATCGAGGACGACAGAAACCCTGCTTCTGATTTGACGAGAAATGCAGCCTGATGCGGCGGCCGACCGCGGTGGTGCTTCCATAAGTAGAGGTATGTAATGGATACAGGTCGATCGAGATTTCTTTAAAGCTCGATTTGCTAGACGTTATATAGATGTAAGATGTGGTGAGGATATGTTCGTCATTATCCAAGAGTTAGTATTTTCTATTGTATTTTTGTCAACGCTTCCTAATATTCATTAAGTTTATTTATTTATTAATTAATTTTTCGATGGCTTTTCTTTCATCCATAAATATCTATATTTATAAAAGATTAGGAAAAGATGTATAATCAAATTTAAATTTTTAATTTTATCCCTCTCTATACCATAGTCACAAATATACCATTAAAATTAAAGATAACGGGCACGGTCCAGCCCATTACATAAAAATTGAAAATTGAAAACATTAAAAATTAAAATTAAATTAAATTTAAAATATTAAAAATTAACATTAAACCTAAATTTTTAATTTTATCCTCTCTCCACCATTAATCACAAATATGCCATTAAAATTAAAGATAACGGGTCTGCTCCGGCTCATTAAATAAAATTTAAAATAAAAATAAAAATATTCAAAATTCAAAATTAAAATAAAATATTAAAAATTAACATTGAAAAAAATTAAGTGGAAAACATTTAACATTCTTAGGTGAATCCATCGATGAGAGCGCAATTAGTAAATAAATAAATAAAAACATCGTAAAATTCTCATAAAATTGGATTTTAATTATAATAAAAAAATTGAATCATATTTGAGCGCATTCAGTTATCTATAGATGTAGTATTTGGGATAGGGATAATGCTAGAAGGATATCTAGTCATAAACGAGTCATTTATAAACTGAATAATTTAGTAAAGAATAAAAGATAAGTTCGTGCGAAGATCAATTTGATCAGTGACATAAAAGAACGTGTTCATTAGATAAGTTAATAATATAAATTTGAAACACTACACCTTATCCGTTTGTGAAAGAACATCATCCATATTCCACAATCCACAGTGTGCTAGCTGGAATCTAAATGGCATGTTCCATCCGGAGAAGCTAGTATTGTAGTCTAAGCTAGTATTGTAATCTTCATGCCGCAGCCACACACAGTTATTGCAACTTTTTCATCAATTTAATACACTCGAGAAAAAATGAAACTACTAGCTTGGAGATTCTCTTTAACGAAACAGCTGAGAATTGAGATTATCAGTAGTTGATACAGTGAGGAATTGAATTTTGGCAGTTGAGTCAATGTCGGTTGCATTGTTTTAAAGTGTTCTGTGGTGGTATGTGACTTTCATCACCTCCACTTTTAGGCCTGATCTTCGTGCGTAAGAACGCAAACCGGCAGGACGCGAGTCAATAGTTAACTGCTCTCAGGGGTCTCTGCTATATAACTGAATCCACCGTCATACAGGAGAATTGTGTCGATCAAATGTTTGTCTTTTGGATCGGTTCTTATCAGATAAACAGAACCATATACATCTAGGACGCCTTTGAAACTGAAGACTCATATATAACTACAATGCATTAATGAATCTCAATATCTCAGGTTACACCAAAAACAGGCCATTTTGGTGTCCAAATGAGGACTTTTTTTACTTTTTTAAACACCCCGCTAAAGCCCCACTGCTTTAGCACCCATCAGAATTCGAACCTTTGACGTATGACTACTAGACTAGTACCTGATGGGCCAAATGAGGAATTAATATTGAAATTGTCAAATCTTTTTAATTTTGCACAACCAACAAATCAAGACTTTAGAAATTCCGTTTGATGTGGTCAACCTCTCCACTAAATCCCTCAAACTCTCCTTCTGTGGCCTTTTTACAACAACAGCGTGCGTTCTTTGTTTGACCATCAGTTGATCAGCTGAATTCAAACTGCATTAAATTGCTGCAAGTACCTGTTATGTTCCTCTTCTAATATAAACCTCTAATCCTCATGCTCTTTTCACTCAACTCAAACATCTGATACATTTAGCTCTTACAATTACTAATTTACATAAATCGTTTTTAGCTGAACCAGTCCACAATTCAACGTCTGAAACAATGGCATCAAGCTTACAAAAGCTAGATCAGTTCATCCTGGCATTCCGTTTATTCGACAAAAATGGAGATGGTGGGGCATTTTCTCATATATAGTTTTCTTTTCTTTCAAATTAAGCTGGACGTTACCGGCATTTATTAATAATGAAATGGAATGGTATTGATGTTATATATACTTAGTTATCTATGAAGTGTTTTCAATGATGTACTATTTTTTGATGGGCAGGCTGCATAACGTTGGAGAAACTGCCAACTGTGATTCGATCATCCTTCAATCAGGACCCAACGGAGGAAAACCTGCAAGACATGATCGGAGCACTCGACGTTGATGGGAATGGTACAGTGGAGTTCTCTGGGTTTCTTGATATTCTTACCTCAAGTAAACATAAGGTACCAATCTCATCACATTAGCACATATGTATTATATTTTGTATCAAAAGACTTTGTATGTTTTGTATTTCAATCAGGTTGGCGACGTGGAAGCAGAGCTTAAAGAAGCCTTTAAAAGGTCTTTGACAGGGATCAAGACGGTTTCATTTCTGCTGCAGAGGTTAGTTTGTAGCCAACCTCTGACGAGCTTACGTAGCTATATGAAAATCTTTTACTGAGTAAAAATGTTGGGCTTCTTTTATATTCGCAGTTTAAAAAAAAAGTGATGAATGATGATAAACCTTGGAGAGAAACTTTCGGACGATGAAGTTGGACAAATGATCAGTGAAGCTAACTTGGAGGAATTTGTTAAAATGATGGCTGTTTGAGAACCGAGACGTGTCCAAATAGTGAAACTGTGCTGCATCTGCTTTACATTTTCCATTGAATTAGTCAGTTGCTGCATCTGCTCAATCTAAAGACACAAATATCAGAACTCAATTTGCAGGGTTATTATATGTTTTTCGGCTAATCTGGAATCATTTTACAAGCAGTAGAATATGTCGCAAAGATTTATTCAGTGCCCTGGCCTTGTGTGTTTGAGTCCATCAACACAATGTCAGATATACATGGCGGTATCTCCTCGTGCCAAGCAATACTGTCCTCAACTTCTTGAGCATATTTAGCCAGACCAAAAGCTGCTTTGTTTGCATCCTCATTGGTAACAAGATGACCAAAATACTTGAATCCGGCTATGAACGCTGCCCTAAGAGACCTCAGCAATGCATAGTAAGCTCCCTGATCACGAATCAGTCCGACTTTCAAAGCATTAGTTTCAATCAAAACATGGCTGATCCCTTCCTTATGCGCCATGCGCAGACCTTCCACAATTGCTAGCTCTTCAGCATGCGTAGATCGCGTGAACCCTTTTATTTTCCGGCTAAGTGCCATACGTATTTTACCTCTCCAGTTGCGAATTACTACTCCAATGCCGATGCTATTATCATTGGTAAACACCAGTCCTTTTGTATTAACCTTGAAGACATCAGGGCTTGAAGGTGGCTGCCACCATTTTATAAGGGGGGGCCCAGTTCTCCGCAGCTGTTCAATTCTACAATCCACATCTGATTGGACTTGCTGAATATGCGTTTCTTCTTCAGGTGTGGAATCCATAAAAATGGCTTCTAATCCTGCACGACCTCTACAGGAAATATATACTTTGCCTGAAAAGGTGCATAAAATACGGAAAAGCACCATCAAGTTAAGCAGCCAACTTTGAGATTGAAAAAACGATTCAGGGAAAAAGGGAGCTGTCGTGCAAAATCACATAGAGTACATATTATTTTAGATGTTTTTCCACCTGCTTTATATTGTAAGAATCACAACAAGATTTTGTTCCATATCACTTGTTGAGTAATTTTAAGCTTTAACAAAACAGAGTAAACACAGCAATGCTAGTTCATGCATAATGTCTCTAACAGTTGTGGGAATGATATGATGAAGGGAGAGCACAACAGAAAACTAGGAAGCTAGTACCTTGGGGAAAACTTACGGAGGTTAAGGCACAAGTCGTTGCAACGACCCCTGCATCATTTGAAATGACGAGAGCGTATTCGGAGTCAAGTCCCCAAAACAATGGAAATTGTTGTGAGTTATCCTAAACATATCAAAGAGTTCGATAAACCTTCGTTGTCCGTATGTATATGATAAAGGTAACTAGAAAGGCAAAAAACGCAATACATACAGAAGCCACCATCACACATTTAGAGAGCTTGTCATACAGGACAAATGAAAAATCCCCCATCATATCGAGCATGGCAAACTTTGGAGTCTGCCATCTCACTTCTCGTAACATCTTGAAGATTCTAATGAGGATAATAGCATCAGTATCCTCACGGATCAAGCCGTATCTTTCCCTGAGGGTATCAACATATTTCATTTCCCCTTGAAACATGCAGAAGCAATCGCTCTCATTTCCAAGAATTATCCTACCATCGACCATGGAAAACATATATTGAAAACTCTATCCGCCACTCTAAATAACACAACAAGAATCAAGAAAAACTAAAATGATACTCCAACAAAACAATAAGTTACCGAATTGGGGATGCAGTAGAGAGGTTTGAATCAGGCGGCCCCACATCGAAAGCGAAAAGAACGGATGAATCGACATGGATGACAGAGCAGTCATACACGGTGGAAAAGCAACCAACAAGATTATCATCTCGGAGCGAGTCGTCGCAGCACGGATCAGGATCTGGAAGCATATCAGGACGCGTGGCCACAGATTTTCCAAAGATGGCTAGCATTTTCAGAACATTAACGCAGCTTCTAAAAAGAAGAAAGTCAAGAAGGAAAGTCAGTAGAGATTTGAAGAAGAATTAGGGTTTCTAGAAACCAGTGAAATCGACTACTGAGTACAAAGCCAAAAGAGACGAAGACGATCGGTGTAAGGATACACGATTTTGACGGAAGCAGAACTCACCGGAGCTCTAATTGCTTTGAAATCGAGTTCGGAGAGTCTTCACGAAACTGCTGCGGACTGTTTCAGACGATCGGCGCTGCGTCTACGAATGGGGATTTCGGCGGAAGGAGTAGTGAGGAATTGGCGGTTAAAACGCAGCGTTTTATCAGCTGGGTCTGAGAGGATGGCGGGGGCGCTGCAAGCGAGAATTTAATTTACGATTATTTTTTATGTAATTGCTTTTAACTAGTGGGCCTCGGTGCAGTTTGATCCGAGTTAGAGATAAACTCACATCCGCAACACATTAAGCGGATAGTTGTTTTTTAAAAATTATAAATCAAATCATATATATATATGTGGAAATCATAAATGTGGTGCACATTTGCGGTGCGTTCTGTTGCGGTTTGGATTGCAACCCGCTTCACATCATGAATAATAAAAATAAAATTTAACATAAATTAAAACTAAATATAAAGAAACTTCAGGTTTTAGTCATAAGTACGAAAATTTAATTAAAGACGCATAAACATCTATATATATAATAGAATTCATATCCACAACCACACATATAGCGACAGAAATTTTCGTCGCTAAAATTAAAATAAAAAATAAAAAATAGAAATTCATATGTACAAATTAAAATTTTGAAATTGTGCGGAATGCATCGGAAAATTTGAGTGGAAACGAATGGAGATATCAGAATAAAAATACCTTTAAAAAACTAGAGCAGTAAATGTTGAGAATACTATGAAAAATCAAACGGAGATATAAAAAAATGTATGTTCATGTCGTGGTCCCGTCAGGACGACGGACTCACCTCTAGTAATATAAAAATAGAATCATCATAGAGTCATTCACGAGTTTGCGATCTCGAGTTATCCCTTTTGCAATTAACTGAGAAGCGAAGTATTCGTAAGATGTTTATAAGATGTAAAAAGTTAAATACAAAATAAATTGAATAGTATTGCTTAAGAATATACATGATTCCAATTTTTCTAGTTTTGTATAGTATATATATATATATATAATAGATATATATATATTATTATTATTATTATAAATGCGGTGCGGTGTGATTTTTTTTGGGCGGGTTAAAAAAAATACCGCTTTCGCACCATTTAAATGCGGTGCGGTTTTAAAATTTTATTTTCTACTTTAATGCGGTATGGTTCTCGAACCCAATTTTGCGATTTGGTGCGGACGGTTTCTGAATATAGGGCGATTTTTGCCAGTGGCGGAGCCATGAATTAAAATGAGGGGGGGGCCGGGTGAAGGCCTCTTCCACGTACTCAAATTTGATATCTTTGTTTTCTGTTTCCACTCCCCGTACTTGATCATAACTGTTGTTATGCACAAATGGATTAGGAATGT
>JAWWMW010106057.1:0-10579 GCA_035048345.1 Echeveria elegans
AATATCATGATAATTTGATGTTTACTGTCACCATATATGATGACACTATGTGTGAGAAAGATGTAAACCACGATGATTAATAAAAATAAAATAAATATTAGCGTCCACTTGGTCGCTAATATTTATTTTTTTATAAATCAAATTAATTTTAGCGACCACGTGGTCCCTAAATTAATTAAATATTATATTTTTGGTAAAATAAAATTTATTTTAAATAATTTAAAAAATATAGTAAATATTAGCGACCACGTGGTCACTAATTATTTTTCGCACTAAACATAGCGACCACGTGGTCGCTAATGTACTATATATTTTCTAAAAATATTTTAATTTTAATTTTTCATAGTAAGAAAAACTAATAATATTAACGTCCACGTGGTCGCTAACACTTGCCATCAAAATTTTCGCACCAAAATTAGCGTTCACGTGGTCGCTAATATTTACCACCAAAATTAGCGATCACATGGTCGCTAATCCGACGCTAAAGTTTTCCGACAAAGTTTCCCTCCCAAATTAGCGTCCATGTGGTTGCCAAAATTAGTGTTTCCGACGCTAATTAGCGTCCATGTAGACGTTGGCGTCCACTTCTGTTTGGCGACCACGTGGACGCTAATTAGCGTCCATTCTTATGTGGATGCTAAACTTTGGACGCTAAAACGGCAGTTTGTTGCAGTGGGCGATAAAGAAAACCAACGAAGAGGCCGAAACACTTCAAATTGAAGTTTTAGCCTTTAAAATGCCACAACTGCAAACTCTTCAAGGAATTACCAAAGCATCAAATGCACAGCGACACCCGTTGATAAACAGAGCTAGCTATCAATCCAATGGCGCAGGGACCGGGTGAAATCAAAAATTGAAATCAAAACACTCCTGAGCAAGAGCATAAACTGCACGTCACGCTTCTGAGCAAGAGCATAAACTACCCATCAACGAACTACGTCGGCTTGATCTTCCAAGTTAACAATTTTTGTCACTTCACAAGTGCGTAGGCAGCTTGACAAAAGTGCAGCCATCACCAAACAAATCAAACTCCTAAGCAATAGGATAAAAGACATGCAAATCAATCTCCTAAGCAAGAGGATAAAAGACAAATCAAAACTAAAAAAATGTGCACTCCTGGCCCGCAAGATTATAAACTGTGAACGGCAAAAAAAAAAAATTGGTGTATGGAGTTGAAAAAAAAAGAAAAAAAATCAGAAGAAAAAAAAGAGAAAAAAAGAAAGAAAAAAAAACTACGGCTCTGACACCGACGGCTGAGGCGGCAACCGCACTATCGGCTGAGCAAAGATGGCTGTGCAACAGCGGCTGTGCAAAGGTGGCTGAGCAAAGGCGGTTGTGCAATGGAGGCTGTGCAAAGGTGGCTGAGCAAAGGCGGGTGAGCAAAGGCGGGTGAGCAAAGACGGCTGTGCAATGACGACGGTGCGAATGCGGCAGAACAAAAGCTGGCTGAGAAAGGCGGTCGAGCAGTCACCTCTTGCGCAGCTCGTGCCACTCCATTCCACCAAAAGGAAGCAAGCAGGCATGTCAAAAAAAACAGCCACGTGGAGAGAGCTTTGGGCGACATCCATGCGGGTCGGCGAATTCAGTAAGCAATCACCTTCAGCCACTCCCGAGCTGGCGCATCTCCAACAATAGACGAATTGGGACAGACGAAAGCTGGGTAGGTCAATGGCAGAAGCAGAGCAGAAGACGATCGGCTTTGCACACAGACTTCGGACGACAGCAACAGCTCTCGGACTGTGTGACAGGGGCACAACAACAGCAGCTTGCAGACAAGTAACCGTTGCAACAATACAGCTGGGTCAATGAGCAGGTTGAGAAGACGACTTCGACGAATGGCGTTGCCACTGTTCCCGAATGGCAATTGCATTGTTCGGAGAATGGCATTGGCACTGTTTGAAGGAGCGAAGACGGCTGTGCAAGGCGGCTAAGCAAAGTGGTTGTGTCTTTCTTCAATCCTTATAACAAGTCGACCTGTCAAAAAGGCGCCAACGTCAAGCAGGCATGTCACTCCAAGCAAGCCCTTCACGGCGCGTCAAAGCTGGCAAGCACATCTGAATTCAAAGCAGCAACCATCTCTTCACGTGTTGAGAGCACCATCCAGCAGCGAGTAGGCCCGTCAAAAGGACGCCAAAGTCGAGTAAGCACGCCGGTCCAAGCAAGCCCTTCCATGAGGCGCCAATCAAGCAAGCACGTCAAAAGAGCAGCAATCTCTCTACGTGTGAAGAGCATCATCCGGAGGTCCCATTCAGAGCAGGCACGTCTCAAGCTCAGTCATCGCTCCACAAGGCCTTAAGCACGCACTTCCACGTCAAGAACGATCGCCACTCCACCGAGCAAGCACCTTGAGTCAAGCACCTCCCCTCGAAGCTGAGCAGCCTGTGCACACTCAGTCAACATGAGGATGTCAGCCATAAAGAATAAAAAAAAATTCATGTCGTAATCGAAAACAAAAAAAACTGGACAGCTTGACCTAGTTGCATTAAAAACTGCGCCGAGTACACATCAGATGCCCGATTGAGATGAAAGATAGCTTGTTAAAAAGAGGACTCAAATATCTACAACTTCTCTTTTTCTATGAATCCAAATTCAAAGGTTAAGTGTCCAAAAACAGCAGAGGAACACAGACCAGCTGCACTGTTCATTTTGATTCTCTGGACCTTTCAAACTTTGGTAGCGTCTAGAAAATTCATCAGTGATCCGATTCAGATGACATAAAATGCATCAAAAAGCTGATTCAAAATCCTAGAATGTTTATGTTTACCTCGAAGATTGATTCAGATGTTAAGAATGCCAAAAACAGCAAACAACGCGGCAAGCAGCAAGCGCGATGACAGATGGGGACAATTTCAATTTTCTGGACCTTCCAAACTTCGCAAGCTTCTAGAAAAATCATCAGTGATCCGATTGAGACGAAACAAAATGCATTGGAATGCTGACTCAAAACCCTAGAATTTTTATGTTTACCTCAAAGATTGATTTGGACGTTAAGGAGGTTGAAAACAATAAACAGCAGGCAGCAGCTGAGGGCGCAGGAAGGCAGTTTGGGCAAAAAGAATGGATCTTTGTTAAACTATATATAGCTTACAAAAAAAATGTTTCAAAAACAAGTTAAATGCTATGATTATGGCTAAAGTAAATTGCAAAATTCTTCATAAAGAGAAGAGTTCGAAAGGTCACTTACAAATGAAAGGTTTTGGTGAAGAATTATGACAAGAAAAAAAGAAGAATGTTTAATTCTGAAATGATTAAAGGAGTTTAGATGTGGAATGATGTCATTGTATGAAGTTGAAGACAATTAAAAGAGGGTGAAGTGACTCGGATGTGCATGCATGAAGAAACACATGACACATATGCCATGCAAAATTCATCTATATTCCAAAAAAGGGGTTTTCTTACCTGATTGAAAATTCTCATTTTGGAGTTCGGACATCATAAAAGTCTGGGTCTGAAGTACAAGTAAGTCGTCTTTCGCCAAGTTGGATAACGACAGAAGGACGTATATACACCATTTTAAGTCAGCCGCCAAGTCGGACAACGACAGAATGATTCAGCAAACAAATGACGTGGATAATCTTACGAGAAGTCTGACGTTCACACGAAAGTCAAATCAAATAATCATGATCTCGTCGCACTAAAACACTGAAGATAGTGTCGCGCAACACGATTAGAGGGGGCAATTTGTAGGCATAAAAATTTTATGTTATGCCGAAAATAAACATAAATTAATTATTGTGAATTTATATAAAATTTTAATTCAATTTAATTAATTTAACAACATATGGACCCGACCGGGGTTAAAGGAAAATATGGGTCAAAGAAATTTATTGGGTCAGTTAGCTTTTAAGCCCAAAGACAAATCCGGCCCAAGAAGACAAGCTCGGCCCAAGGAGGCCCAAGGCCATAAAGAGAAAACTTGTTGGGCAAGTAGAATGAAGCCCAATAGAGGGCCAAGCCCTTACCTCCTAAACTCGATAAATAGAGTGGTTGGGTTCTTATTTGTGGATATATCATCATCATATTATCAACATCATATTTTTGGAGAGGAGCTCAAGAGAAGGAGAATGACGAGAGGGAGTCAGCCGTCAGCCACCGCGGCTCAGCCGCCGGAGCCTCGCCGTAATCACTCTCGGAGCTTCCATCAGCATCATAACGCCACCGCCATCAACATCAACATAAACTCAGCCATGTCTTGACGGGACCAAGTCACAAAGACCCCCGCTGACGTGAAAGAACATCAAAGAATTTTAGAATTCAGAATAAGAGAGCTCTGAGCCAAGCCTTCCGCCTTTCTACAGTCAACAAGTGCGCCACATCCAGAACCGTCTGCTAGAAGAGGAGCCATCAGACGACTCTCATTCAAACACACAACGCAACGGCGTCCAGGCAGAAACAAGTCATCAAGACCCTCGCCGGCGTCAAACATAAATTTCACAGTGTCTAGGCGGGAACAAGTCATCAATACTCTCTCTGGCGTCAAACACAAACTCCACAGCGTCCAGGCGGGAACAAGTCATCAAGACTCTTGCCGGCGTCAAACACAAACTCCACAACGTCCTGACGGGAACAAGTCATTAAGACCCCGCTGATGTCGAACACAAGTAACGTTCGGACGGGAACAAGTCATCAAGACCCTTGTCGACGTCAATAAATCAAATCAAATGAAGTCAACAAGCCGTAGATTCATAAGGATTCAGAATTCAAACATTCAGAAAGAGGGGCAACTTTAGAAGAATCCAGAGAGGGAGAGAAGCAAGCCCCGCGCTACATTTCTGCCATCCAGCAGTCGACAAGTGCGTCACATCCAGCACCGCCTGCTAGAAGAGAAGTGTAAGACTCTCGCCGATCAAATCCTTCAATGTTCAGACGGGAATAAGTCATCGCGACCCTCGCCGACGTCAAGTACAAAACAACGTCCAAGTGAAATCATGTCATCAAGAGCTTCACCGACACCAAACACAAACATCACTTTGCCTCCAGCGGGATCAAGTCAACGCGACCCTCATCGGAGAAAACACAACTCAACAACTTCCAAGCGAGAACAAGTCATCAAGACCCTCGTCGGCGTCAAACTAAACTCAACAACGTCCAGGTGTAATCAAGTCACAAAGACCTTCACTGACATCAACACAAAAGTCAAACGCAACAACATCCATGTGGGATTAAGTTATCAAGACCCTCGCCGACGTCAAACAAACTCAACAACGTCAAAGCGTGATCGAGTCACCAAGACCCTCGCCGACGTCAACTCAAATTCAACAACGTCAAAGCGAGAACAAGTCATCAAGACCCTCGCAGGCGTCAAAACCAAATCAACAAACCAAATCGCTACTTTAGAGTCAGAGGAAGAATAGAGATTGTATACGCAACTTGCAAAAGCAAAAATATAAGAGATATATTTGTCTCCTCTATTTTATAATTCATTTATAAAATTTTGGACGTTACAGTATGATTGCTTCTTTACATTCCATAATATTAGATTAGGACCTAAGAAGATTGCAAACCCATCGGTTGGTCGCATGTCACCAGGGATCCTGCCCAGTCTGCATCAATAAAACTGTTTATTCTGGTGAGTTTGGATGGTCGGAAGCGAATGATTGTATCTAAGGTGCCTTTGACATAGCGAAGGATTTGTTTAGTAGCATCCCAATGGACATTAGAGGGGCTGGATAGGTATTGACATACTTTGTTCACACCAAAGGAGACACTGGTCTTGTAAGAGTTAAATAGAGTAGACTCCCCACTGTACTTCGATATTTCACAGCATCTTTACTGTCAAGTCGCTACCCCAAATCTTAATTTTGCCAATTTTGCAGTAGTTGATATTGACGTAGAACTAGGCTTACAATTCTCCATATTTACCCTTTTTAATATATTCAGGGCATATTTTCTTTGTGTTAAGGTTAGGCCCTCTGAATTGTAGGCCACCTCAAGCCCAAGAAAATATGACAGTCGACCATGATTTTTGACAGTGAAAGTCTCCAAAGAGTGTATGAAGCGGTCTATGGCAGTTGCATCAGAACCTGCAAGTACTATATCATCAATTTGTGAAGGAATGTACTGCTAATATCAATTTGTCGCAAGGGCCAGTTGCGACTGACAACAATGGATAAGACGAGTTGCACTGTTTCAGGTTTGATGACGAGGCTGAATGTTTCCGAATAATCAATACCAAGTTGATGAGTGAAACCGTGTGACATAATGCGTGCTTTGTGTCCGTGAATAGATCCAACTGGGTTGTACTTTGTTTTAAAATCTATTTGCAGCCGACAATGTTTGCGACGGGTGGTTTTGGGACACATACGTTTCGAGACGTAAAGGCTAGTGACTCAGAAACGAGTGTCAAGGAAAGACATCGAAATCGCCGGCGCGATTTCGAATTTGCAACCAATTTCGGTCACCGTAGTGACCATTCATGCCTCCGTCGGTGCTATTCCCTATCAATCTCTTTCGAATCTACATCAGCAACACCATTCGGGGTCTCTTCCTTCCACTCCGTGCCGATTCGGACACCGTCGACCGCAACCACTCCTGAAGTGTTTTCAAGGTCGAACAAGTAACAAATCCTGCTAGCAGCCATTTTTAATTGAATTGAGTTGATTTGGGGTTTGTATTTGGGGTTTAAATATGACCCAATTGAAATTTTGCATGAATTTGATCGGCGGGGAATTGGGTTCTGGAGGAATTGGGGGAAGTCCTGAGCCTGATGATGATGATACATACAGACAGATTTCTCGATGGGACCTGTGTTCGGTTTTCATGCTATTAAAGAAGGGGTAGACATTAGTAAGGCGAGGATATGATATGACCCTTCGGTCATCTTCATCTGAATCGCTGGACTTTTAGAGATAATGGAGGAAGGCGTTGTTTGGAGGACGGGCTGGGCAGATACCCTAATTTGGGTGCAATCCTCCTAGCAACTCCATTGGTTGTTGGTGGTTTTTGATCTTTGTTTGTTTTGTTGTTGTCTATTCAGGGAGTGTTCCTTTCTTCCCACCTTGGTGAGGAAGTGTTTCTTTCTTCCCACCTCGGTGAGGAAGTATTATCTTTGTTTCTTTCATTGCTTGGTTTGGCTGTCTGTGAGTCCGTGCAGACATTGATTTCTTTGTCATCTGTGAGTTTGTGGAGGTGCCATTTTGGCCTGGGCGTTAAATTGTTGAATATGTACTTGATATTAGAATCCTACAGGATGATCATGTACTGCATATTTTCACATCAATGAAATGTTGACAATCAAAAAAAAGAATAGTGCAAGTTTTAAAGTAAAGTCTAAGCCAAATGAAAAAAAGAAGATAAAGTCTAGTGAAATATTGTCCACAAAATTTAATATGGTTTCTGATAAAAAAATGGAAAAAAAATTAAAAAAATAACCTCACTGTCACTCGTCGTCGTGGTTCGTCGCCATAGGTAGGGTTTGCTCCATTTTTTTCAGTAGGATTGCGACACGAATCGAACGATTCAGTCTATTAATCGATGAAATGTCGATTTCCCCGCTTAATCGCCACTGGACCGACCAGATCGGTCGATTCGATCCATATTAAGAATCATGTTTTCCGATCGAGAGGCGGATGCCGTTCGGACGATTAATCTTCGATGAATCTCGCTAACTGATTCGATTCAACAACTATGAATATAATACATTATTGAAAAATAAACAGGTCAACGAAGCAGGGACGCTGTTAGTTAGGAAATCCGAGTTCGTTTTGACCTCAAAACAACCAATTTTTTATTTCAAGATTATTTTATATATTTTGTAGTAACTATATTTTAACTCTATTTAGATATATATATTAGTTTTACTTGTCAAAAAAAGTCAATTAATTTACACTACCGATCCATCCGTCTTCCCGACGGAAATGCGGGGAACAAGCACTTGTTGTCTCGCTTTATAAATGTCTTCAGAATCAGGTATTTCGATTTCGATATCTTCAACTTGGATGTTCAGATTTAAATACAACCTTTTAACCCGACGAAGTTTTGACGGAGATGATTTTTTTGAAAAGGCCCTTCTCGCCTCGCTTTCGAAATCTCTTAGAATATCAATTTTCCCGTGTCTCCGTTCGATTCTCCTCAAACTTCTCAACGTTTTCCGCTCTACTTTTTAATTTTTAATTTTTAATTTTTTTTGGATAAGTATATATAGTTTTAGCGATGGTCTTTAAATTTTCGACGCTATTTGACCATGCGATATGCGTCCATCCCTATTCTATTATATAATTGATATAGGACAAATCAGATTGACATAGGGATTCTATAGTTTTCCTATAAATAAAATCTCATGTACTTGAACAAAAAAAACTTTTATTGAATTAACAAAACCCTAATTTTATTATATTATTTTTCTAATAACTTCATACCTTTTATCTCAGAGTTTGACACCCACAAATTCTTTTTATTTTGGGATACATATCCCTTATATTTTCGGCTGCGCCATCTTGACCCTTTGGTTCTTAGAAAACTAAAGATGGAAAATTAGACGAAAATATTATGGAAAAAATGACGTTTTCATGAAAAATTTTAGGGAGAGTTTCCATTGGGTACTGTGATTTTGTCTTCATTTTTCTCGTCACTTTGAAAATTGACTTTACTCAATTTGTTGTTTAGGATTCAATTGTTTCAGTTCCTGTGTCAACTAAACTGTAAGGCAAGTTAGCGTAACTAAAACAATAAAAGACACAGAGATTGATAACCCAGTTCGGCTTCTTTAAGGGTTAGTCTGGGGGCTTCTCCTCAAACCCGATGGAAACAATTCACTAATATGAAAAATTCTTACACAACACTTACAATAAGTAATGTTCGAGCTAAGAATAAATTTAGTGAAAAGGATCTGAAACAACCTCAGGTTCCAGATTCAAGACCCTGTCTCAATTCCCACCAGTCCAGGCCCAGTCTGAATTATTCTGCACTGTGCCCTCAAACTTTCATCGACACAGGCAGTGAGCAGCTTCTTACTGCAGATGGCGTCTGTCTATTTGTCACCTTGTTGTGACTGATTGAACCGCATAATTTATGTTCGCGCTCGCCGTCAAATAAAGGTTTTTTTCTTTTGCGCAGATTGACGTCGTGCTTGTGAAGATGGAGAACACACTATTTATATAAAAGACTGGTTGCTTTTCCTCCAAGCAATGGATACACTTGCCATAACTAACTTTCAAATATTCTTTATCTTTAGATAATTTCTAACTCAAAAATATAGCAATATTCAAATATTTTGGAAATCAGATTCACTTGATAATATTTAATCTGATTTTCCAACCGCCTCTTTATTTCGTCTTTATCAACTTTCCAAAAGATAAAGATACACATGCTCCAGCTGTCTGACTCAGATTCTGTGACAGAAATACTTCCAGGCTGGCAGATTTATTACCTTCAAAATAATTACTAAATTGGATATTTAGTAATATTCATAATCTTCATAAATATCTGATAAAATTTATTTGGACCGTTATTTAATCAGATATTCTTCATCGCCTCTTTTAAATATATCTTTATCAAGTTGCCAAAAGGTAAAGATACATATATTCCAGCTGGCGATGACTTGGCATATCACGGAGGTCTCAGGCTCTGTGACGCCTACTGCCTCAGATACCTAATCATCGTTTGTCTCAGGCGCTGGATCAATAAATCTTCAAGGCCAAAAATATTGTCATACATAAGCATTTGTGTTCATGATGCTTTCAAATGAGACGACATAAGTTTATGCATATGCATTTGTGCTTGATCATGTTTAATTCGGGTACTTGTATGTGCATCAGGGGATGGGCTGAATTCTATTTGATTTAGGTATTTGTTTATTTTGAATTTTATATTCTAAAATGTTTACTTCAATTTGATTTAGGTTGATTTATTTGTAAATTTAGAGTTTTGTATCAAAAATGTTTAATTCAAGCTGATTTGTGCTGAATCTTGTGTGTTACGCAATTGATTAATCACACAATATTAGAATATGTAGTTTGAGGTTTTTTTTATCTTTTGGTTTGGTTTGGATATGTTAATGCAATCCAGATTCATCGACGTGTTGCCTGCTTAACTTGTTTTGAAAATGGGCTTCTCTATGTTGTTGGCAATATGCAAGAATTTAAATACTATTATATGGAAATATGATGGCTTACTATTTCAAATTTGTTTTTTTAATGATCTAATGTATTGGCCTCTATTGCTTTATTACTTATTTTTGGTACACCGGTGCTTATGTGGCATTAATTTATTTATGCAGCTTTGTCCTTGATTACACTTATGTTCACTTGTTCCATGAGCAACGATCGTATAAGGAAATATCAAAGGATTATCGTGATGTTTGGTTAATGCACTTCGAGGAAAAGAAAAAAGACGATAAATAACTGGAGGCTGTTATGAGCTTCTTGGCCTGATGATGCCATTCATATCATTCTTAGCTCCACCATCGTAAAAGTCCTCCTAAAATGGTCTAAAGCGTGGCAGAAAATGAAGGGTACTCAATTGTGTCAGTAGGATTGATATTTACTCCCTCCATCCTGAAATGATCTTCCTATTTGGGTTGATGACACGGTAATTAAGGAATAATGAGAGTGTGAGAGTAAAAATAAAATAAAAGTAAGTA
>JAWWMW010106066.1:0-20639 GCA_035048345.1 Echeveria elegans
AAAAGTAAAAGGGTACCCTTTAAAACCCAAATCAAATAAGTTATTGTCTCTCAAAACCTCCCTGAACCTGGACATTTTCCATTCTCCACGAAGTTTACCTCCTTTAATCTCCCAGGAAAAGCAAACCTGATTCAAATCACCTACTACAAGCCATGGTAATGAAGACA
Source organism: Echeveria elegans (assembly GCA_035048345.1). Taxonomy (NCBI): domain Eukaryota; kingdom Viridiplantae; phylum Streptophyta; class Magnoliopsida; order Saxifragales; family Crassulaceae; genus Echeveria; species Echeveria elegans. Next base: position 168 of record JAWWMW010106066.1, read on the forward strand.
TCACAGCAAGTCTATAAAGTAAATCCCATGAGTGGCTTCTCAACTGACTGTACGGTGATCCATAGAAAAGAGTAACGCGCGAAGAAAGATCATCACCTATCCACGAGTCTATATGATGCTGCGAATAATTCTGTATATGAACTCTAACTTCTTCTTTCCATCACAAAGCTAAACCTCCCGCAATACCAATTATATCCACCACGAAGCCATGTTTAAATCCCAACCGACATCTAATAACATCTAATCTGACCTTATCTATTTTAGTTTCCCATAATCCGACCATTTTGGGCCTGTAGACTCTCACAAAATCAGAGAGTTCCCGAACTGCACGAGGCTTGCCCAAGCCTCGGCAGTTCCAACAAAGCATCTTCATTTTCTTCGGTGGGGCTGCTCAGCAACCTCCACTGATACCTCCCTGACATTGCCACCCAAAGAAACCCACTGATGAGAAGTAGAATGGTTATTGAGCTTCCTGCCATAGAATGATAGACGCATTATCCTTGGCTCCTTCAGCCGGCAGTTGACGGAATATAACCCTTTTCCTCGAGTTAGGCATCTCCTCATCTTTTCCCCTTTTGCCGTTACGGGACTCTACCTTTCCAGAACTCGAAGCAATAGAATCTGAAGAGTTTAAAAATTCTTTCCCGCACTTTTTCCTTATAAATTTCTTAGGGGATAAGGAAAGTATCATGGGCTGAGCAAACGACATTAAAATATCAAAGCCCTTCTCCAGCGTCAGCCCACTTTGTCTTTGCTTTGAAAAGTCGTTTAAGCCTGTTATGTTCCCGCCAACAGCAGTTACAATCGCTTTGTCACACCTGTTCATGGCATCCGAAAAAACAGCTCTGTCGTTTCGAGTTGAAGTGGTGTCAACAGTTACCAGAGCCGGTCGGAACGACAAATTTTCCGATTCAGAAGTCGGCAACTCTTCTGGAACCGAAACCAGCATGTAATCGCCAACTCTTCAGTCCAAGGAATTGAAAGGATCTCAGCATCCTCTGCATGCTTCCACTTATCATATGCCCTTTGATTAACACTCCTCTGAAACACACAAGCCTTCATCTCATGCTCTAGAACACCACAATTATAACACATACTTGGAGCTCTATCATATTTGAAAGAAACCCAAACCGGCTTCCTTCCCGGTCTTTCCAGAAAAAGACCCGGAATCAAAGGCTTCTTAGCATCAATCTTTATCCTTACCCTCACATACTGGCCACAGATTTCATCCTCTGGATATTCCTCAGAAAGATCAGCCTCTACTAAATCCCCGACATATTTAGCAACAGATTTAGCATATTTAGGACACCTGAATTCAAACGGAAAGCGTCTAAGTTGCACCCAAATATGAATCTTTGTATTAACAAAGTCTGCCTCTGTCATTCCAGCCGACCAATTTTCCATCAGAATAGCACTTCCTTCGAAGCACCAAGGCGCTCCAGATAACACCTTCCTTTGTTCTTTTTCCGTATCAAAAGAGACCAAAAGCATGTCTCTATCAATCTTCCAACACATCACTTTATGTTCCACCTTCCAAATTTTTGTCAACAAGTCGTCCATTGCTTTCTTTGGAACCGGTCGATCAGATGCCAACCGAAGCAAGACGGCAAACTTCAGCGATTTTCCAGCCTCTTCCCAATCAGTTTCAACAATGGAGACTATCATTTTCTTTTTCATATCCCCGCCAAAGAGTCCATATTCCCATCTTTACCAAACCCGTCCGTTTCTTCCATAAATCGGAACAAAACTAACAATATCTTAACAAGAGAACAACCAAACAATCGTTGTGCAAACGGACGAGATGTTTGAACAAACGCTTCTCACTGAGGGAGAAGAAAAATTGAGAAAATTTCACACATAAATCTGTTAATATCATAATATATCATAATTGAAAATAAAATATATGATATATTAATTTACGGGATATAATTTAAAGAAAAACGACAAAATGACTTTCTCATAAGAAAGTTGTAAGAAAATTTTGATCTCATTTTCCCTATTTTTCACTTTTTTCTTTACAACCAAACACACATGTTCATTTTCAGTTAAAAAATTTCTTAAATTTTTTTTTCTTTTCTTTTTCCCGCAACCAAACGAGCTAAGTGTTTTTGCGTGAGGAAAAAAAAAAAGCATTCTCCAATCAAATTCTGTCCTTTAAATGAAATATGCATTCAAATACATGTAAGTGCAAGATAAAGTCGATCAGTGATACGATGTACTTAGGGACTAACTCAGCTACATGGTCCTTCGAAACGTATGTAATCATACATGACTCCGTTAAACAATGTGGTATAATTAGTCTGCGTCAAGTAGATACTGTTTTCTCCTTGTTGTAGTAATGAGCCAGGAACCTCAAAGCTAAACAGCCAATACAATCCGTGTATCCCGTGCCTCGCTATGGCATTGTCCTTGCCTATTTGTCCCGTCTTAAAGTGTGGGACGTCCGCTTCCGGGTCATTGAACCGAACCTATATCATTAGCCAAAATACATGAGCTTGTTATTCTTGTCAAATGTCAGAATCAGGCTTCTTCTTTTTTTTTTTTATTTTTTTTTTATGACAATTTTGAAGAATGATCAATCTTACTTCTAAGTCAGAAAATGTGGCAGAGGCCAAAGCAATCCTTAGCGTGTAGGTTGAAGTGGAGGAGGCGTTCTGGAAATGGAAGATTATCTGCCATGTAGTTGATTGGTATTGATTTGGACCTACTTGCCTTCAAAAACCGGTCAATGGAAACAGATGATCTAAAGGTCCGAGCTCAAAAGAATCAGTGAACATGACTTCATTATAGTATACCTTGTAACATGAGCAAAGAACCAGTCGGTCTGGTAAACGCTAAGTCCCACCGTGTACACCAAATCATGTTCTGTGTAAACTTCCGCGTACCGTGCCCAGAGTCCATATTGCCTGAACCTGTCACGTTGCAAATATATGATCAGCAAACTTATGTTGTGTTCGCTAATATGTTAGCAGTGAGTGTGTGAAGGCCAACTTGTTGGGGCTGTTATTGTCAAAAAGTCGGTTGACTAGCATTGGGTTCGGATCAGGAATGTAGAATTCAGCCGCTGTTCGATCCGGGTATCCTATTTCCCATAGCGTTGGACCATTTCGGGGTGGTACAAAACAGATTTTCCCAAGCCTTATCTCGCTATCTGGGCAGTCATAAAAAGAGTAAGAATGTGTTTTATAGTGAAGAAAATAATCACCGTGGATAGTGTAAACAAGAATTATAGTCACCCACCTGGAAGCACAATGATGTTTTCTTCATACATGTAATCACCGATGAATCCATCAACCCAAGCATACAAATTATACACCCCTGGATGCACATTCGTAATCTGAAAATTGCCAAGACTTGTCTGGACCCAATACTGATAGCCCTGGAAAAAAGAAAAAAACTGGCATCAAATTATGAGCTATACTTATTTCTAATTTTGAAATGAGATGACTTGTGCTCGCCTTTGTTTCCGCTTGCCATGAACCTGCCTCCCCTGGAGCAGCCAAACCCACATAACAATTTTCCGGCTTGATGGCATGTTTCGTCGAATATGGATCATAAACACTTAGTGTCCCCGTAACACTTCCCCGTTCATTTGATTTAAGGAAATCGTCAGACATCGGGAAGTCGTAAGGCCAACGCGCTACCTCTTCAACCAGCTTTTAAATACATGAAAATTCTTTTATTTGAGATGGTAATTTAAAACTTAAAAGGAAACGAATGAAATGAGAGTGGACGTATACTTGTTGCTTTGCATCTTCCCAGAGGCTAATAAGATCAGGTTCCCCCTCAAGATTATTGAGGTACACGAATACCGGTCCGAAGACCTTCTTCCATGGTTCGCCACTACGGAACTGTGTGTCAATATCTTTTCCTGCGTAGTGGTTGCTCATGTACATCTAAACATGATTCAAAAAAAAGAAAAACATTATGCATCTTTGGCCACAATAAGATAAGTTCCAACTAGTGTTTTATAGAGGGACACGTACAGAGAGGGTAATTGGTCCTGCGTGGGAGGTCAGGTCTTGCTTAACCGGTCCAGCAGTTCGAAACTCATTGTTAGGAGTGATCATCCAAAAACCAATTTCTTCTTCCAAGGATATCCAGCCATGAACCTGGTTATCCTTGTTTTCACACGAATATTGGTACTTGTCGTCCACCTATGCCATATACAACAATTTTCCTTATTTCTCTATCCCTCGCTGATGTGAGACAATGTCAAGTGAAAAATCTTCATTAGATATTATGGTGAAATGAATCACTTATATTACCTCTCCCGTGAAATCTGGATTGCTCGGGTTTGTGAGCAGAACAGCTTCAGGGTAGTCCAGTGGCTGGCCGAGAGCACGGTCCTCAGCTGTTGGCATCTGCCGTTGCCTGTCATCTGATATTGCCATAAACCCGAACCTGGTTAAATTGTGCACCATTTTCAGGTACTTATTTATGTGTGCATGTCAGTTCCTGGTAACTGACAAAACCTTCATTCATCTACCGCTTACTCACAGATTCTCGTCGAGCCTGAACACATCCCTCAGCTGAACAATATTCAGGTCAGGCCATCCTGCCAAACGTTCAAATATTTCATATGTGTAAAAACCTGAGACCCCTCTGAGTAAGACAAACCTGTTGCAAAAGAGTTTCAGCTATCATATTTTCTATGGCGGGCACATACTAAAGAAGCTCAAAGCCCAAAACAGTTGAATAACTTACCTCTTCTCAAAATTCAGTGGAAGATTTGTGTCCGTATTAGACGAAGGATCATAATTATATGTGAACGAGAGCTCAATTTGATCATCATCTTGCTTCACCACATCATAATTCTGGCAAGGTATCCTGAAAATTGATCGAAATACAACTCAATGTTCTAAGGTATCCCATAATCAGCAGCATGAAGCATACCTTATGGTCTTATACGGATTTCCTGGCTCGTTCCAGACAATGTCAGTGTATCTGAAAACCATGTTCATTGTTCAAGAAACAAACAAACAAAAAAAGACCAGCACACCAGAACGCAAAAAGCAAAAGAATGAAGCTAATTAAGATTAGACCTTTACCCTCTAAGGTCCTCATTAATCTGATCTGCTAAAACATTTTGAATCCCATTGTACTCAACTCCGGTAATCAACCCGTCTGGAACAGCCAATGTTACCTTTACAAAACCATTATCAACCACAATCTGAAAAAGAGTAGTCCATTTTCAGTAATCAGTGATATTTTTTTCAGATGCAAAAAAGGAGCAAAGATTGGTTAATTCAACCAGTGTTTTTACATGATCATTGTATACTTTATACATCTGGACCGCGACAGATGGCTCCAGTTTCGCTCCTTGTGCGATCCTGTGCGCGTTGTTGTACAAGTAAGTAAATAACACAATGCTTGATCGAATTTGTACCTTAATTTTGCGGTGGCTATCACAAAATGAAAGCAGTGAGTTGAGTGAGTTTTGAGGTATGGAAACCTGAGTGATGTGAGCAGAGTGATCGCGGCGCACAAGTGAACCAAAATGGATCCAACAGCGAATACCCGGAAGTGCATTATTTCCTCTGCGGCTAGCAACAGCAATGCACACCTTGAGAGGCCAGTAAATTTCAAAATCAAACATGGGTTTTGTTAATTGAGCTGCTGAAAATGGATTTGTGTAAAGAAATGAAGTGAAATAGAGAGAAACCAACCAAAACAAAAAGGATGAAGAGGGGAGAGCTGTTTCAGTTTCAGAAATTTGGCACATACATAATCTGGGAAGTGTGTGTGCGTGTTTTGTAAGAAAAGTGAAAAACGCATCGCACTCACACCACCTCTCTATAAATAGCGTCGCAGTCGCAGCTATATGCAGTAGAGTATTGCTGTAAGCATGGTGACGCTACAAAAGATCAAAATGCCCCTACCTCACCCAACTCTTTGCAAAAGTATTCATACGTGATTTCATTTTGATTCAGTTCGGGGGGTCCACGCAAATTGTCCAGTTCACGGGTGTAAGAAAATGATACCCAATTCCCACTGCTACCTTTTGCCTGTAGATTGTTGTTACACGTGTTTCATTTCGCAGTGTTGATGTCTTTCAGGCCAGGGCTTTGTCTTTCAATATGTTCTTTTTTTTTTCTTTCTCTCTTTTAAAACCTTTTTTTGTAGTGGCTCGAAATACTTTGACGGCATTGAAGTGGAGCTAGTGGCCTGGTGAAACGGAACGGATCTCGATGGATTCTTTTTGTGTGTGTGTGTGTGTGAGTTAATATGGATTGTGAACCAAGTGAGGTCTTCTGTCATAATTCCGCACTAGGATAAGCGCATAGAAATTCAAAAGCTATATAATATCTGAAGTCGCTAAATCTCAGGAAGAAGAGTTGTTAGAACAACACATGACACTTTTGTCTTGACATTTTAGTAAGTATGTGAAGAAACTAGAGAATAAGAGAGATAACTTCAGAAAGAAAGATAACAGATTTGAAAAAGCTCATGACAAGAACGAAGGCGAAGAGATTCAGTGCCAGGATTGTATAGGGTTTGACCACATACACAAAGATTGTGAACTTTATATCAAGTGGGAGCAAGTGGAAACTGGACACTTCAATTGTTCTTTTGAAGAATGAAAACTCCGAGGTTGAACGAAAGCTTTTTTTAAGTATGTGAGGAGCCGACTAAGGAAATCTGAAGACTTTTTTTTTCTGGAGTATCGCTTTTGAAGATCTGATTTCTCTCATATTTTTTGAATAATGTGCGACGTAAAGAAGAAGTAATGAGATCAAGCTTTAATGAATTCAGGCAAGCCAGAGCAAGGTTGATCACACCGTTCTGTTCTACATGCTAATAGAACCGGTTTTGCAACCAAAGCCTTTTAGCTTTCAACAGCAACCAAGATGTGTGCCGCAAGGACGAACGATTGAGCAGGAGCTCATCAGTGAGGGGGGTTTGGTGCACATCCTGGACAAATCATTGATTCTGTAGATTGTAGATTGTAGATTGTAGAGTGAGTCTAGTAAATGATTATCCTATTGTAAAACTGATTGTTTATAGTGGATTGTTGTTCGTTGGTCTTGAGGAAGCCCTGCACATTAGGAATTGATTTACCCAAAGTGGGTTACCATATTGCGTGTCCTTACTTGCACTTTTTTTTCGGTACTCATTTTTTTCGAGCTCTATGAATATCATGAAGTATTGGTGACACAGGTTTCTGGAAATCACCAACATAGAATCCGCAACTAGGACTCTAGAGCAACAAGCAAAAGAACAAGTCATCTATACCAATAGCGAAGTACTATGGCAAGTTTGCTCATGATCAAGACTGCTCGTTAGAGCAAAACATACAAATATCGGGATTAGAATAACTACTCAAGTACCAAAGAAGTTCACTCATAATCAAGATATGCTCGCTTGGAGGGCAAGTTATAGAAAAAATAAAATGCTTACTCTCACTAGTGTCTAACCCAAGAGAATGGTGAAAAACTCAGATTTATCAACTATTCATGCACTAAACGGTCCTAAAGGTTTGGGGGGGTCTATTTCAAGATTGATGAAAATTGTTTGTAAATTAATATTTAAAAAGGAGACGACTAGGGAATAATTTCGCCTATTATACTCATGATTTTATTGAGAGATTTATAATAATAAGCAGAATCATTTTAAAAGGTTTGGTAAATATCGGACTAGACATGCAAGTATGTTGTAAATCTCACGGGTATGAATTTTGAAATACACGCATACATGCAATCTTATAGGATGATAAGAACTCTCACTGGTATGGATTTAGAATTATTATCGTAGAATTTAAATCCATTAGTAACACTGGCTAGTTATAGGCTAATTTCATTGAACACTTTCTAAGCTAGTTTTTTGTCGATGGAATAGCCGCACCAGTCAGTTATAGGCTATTCTCCTGATTGAAGAATATTTAACATCGTACATTACTAGTTTTGCCCTTTGCAAGCGCAATACTAGCATAGCCTCATCCATTTGGAAATTTCCCCAAATTTGAGTACTCATGCGGTTATACAAATGTTTTATCAAACATCTAATCATGCATAACATAAGCGTGAGCTAAATACATTAATTTCAACCAAAAATCATCCATAAAGTGTATGTAATTCCCTTCAATCGATCATGAGTACTCAAGGGTACGTTAGACCCTTGTCATCAAAAATGACTACTCACCCATTTCAAGGGAAAAATGATGCATAAATAAAATAAAATGTAGAACAAATAAGAGTTTTTAGAAATCTTCAACAAAACGTGATGAGTCTTCAAGAGTGGCTTGTTTCGTGCAAAAATCAAAAGTTGGATTTTGGAAAAGAAGGGTGTGGCCGTGTGTTTGGAGTGGAGTTTTTTTCTTGGAAAAGTTTGTTCTTTTTCCTCTCAGATGAAGCCCCTATTTCTAACATTCTTCCATCCCACGTGATATGTTCATCATGTCAACATCTTTTGTCATAATATGTTATTCCATAAAAGCATATTTGACTTTTAATTTCAAATATTTCTTGTCTTAAAGTCGATAGTTCACACTGGTCAATCAACGGTAAAGTATTTGATGAAGAAAAAATGATACCAAACCCAAACTAATTAGATGGTTGCCGCTACTCCAAGAATTTGATATAGAAATTAAGCAAAAGAAATGAGTAAAGAACATGGTGGCAGATCATCTATTCTGGATAGAATTAGGAAAAAAGTATGACACTAAACCCATAGACGACTTGTTTATGTGAGAATATTTAGTAAGAATAGAAGAAGAATCAGCTCCTTGGTTTGCTGATTTCTTAAATTATAGGTAGGCGGGATAGTTCCGCAAAACCTCATCTACTAGCAAAGGAAAATATTTTTGCCCGAAGCTAAAAAGTACTAATTGGATGAGCCCAATTTGTACAAATTGTGCTTAAGCATAATATATAGGACAGTGTAGCTGAGGAGAAACTAGGAACATTCTCTACCATTGCCATTCTTCTAGCCATGAAGGACATGACGGGAGTATGAAGACTGCAACTAAAGTTCTTCAGTGTGGATTCTACTGGTCAACTTTATTCAAGGACACATATATGTACATAGGAACATGTGACCAGTGCCAGAGGATTGAAACCATTTCAAAAAAGGACGAAATGCCACAACAAGGGATGTCAAGATTTTTGATGCTTGTGGAATAGGTTTTGTGGTATATTTCCCAACCTCGGGAGTAAATAAGTATATCCTAACTGCAGTGGGTTGCGTATCCAAGTGGGTAAAGGCCATTACAGCACCAACCTGTGATGCTAGAGTGGTAGCCAATCTGTAGGTTATATTCCCCAGATTTGGGGTACTGAGGACATCAATCAGTGAAATGCGATCTCAATTCAAAGAAAGACACTTTGAAGCCTTACTAAATAAGTATGGGGTTTATCACAAAATTATTTCACTATATCACCCACAGACTAGCAGACATTTAGAAATTTCTAATAGGGAGATTAAGGAGATCTTAGAAAAGACAGTTTCAATTTCTCGAAAAGATTGGTCTTTTAAATTGGATGATGTGTTATGGGTTCACATGACTTCAAATAAAATCCCAATAGGAATGTCCCCTTCAGATTGGTTTATGGAAATCCATGTTATATACTAATAAAATTGATTCAAAAAGCTTGGTGGGCAGTTAAGACTCTGAATTTCGATCTAAAAGAGGTTGTAGTTAAGAGATTGTTACAAGTGAATGAGTTGAATGAAATCCGGCTACAAGCTTATGGTGAATGTAACTTACTATAAAGAGAATGTAAAGAGATGTAATCCTAACGGTATTGCAAAGAAAGAGTTCAAGGAAGGTGATAACGTATTATTATTTAGTTTAGGACTCAAGTCTTTCAGGAAAATTACGATCTAGATGGATTGGACCAGATAAAATCCACATGGCATATGCATATGGGCATGCTAAGTTACAAGATTCTAAAGAGAAAATTTACAAGGTAAATGAATAGCAAGTCAAACCATACTATGATGATGATTTACCATCCGAATCCGTGCAAAGCATTATCAAGATTTAAAGAACAATTGTCTCGCCAAGACGTTAGACTAGGTCTCCTAAAGAAGTAAAATCTAAAAGGTAATTTTATCTATTCACAAAATGATTAAGTTCAACAGTGGAGTTGATTTGGTTTGCCTTGTACATAAAAAGAAAACATAGGATAGTGGTCACACCCTAGTAAAGCGTGGTTGACCAGGAAACGGTGGTCACATCCTGTAAAGCGTGGTTCGGGCTACACACATGTGGAAAGTGTTACACGCTCAACCACGCCCGCGACAAGATAAACTTCTTCTTCCCCATTCAAAATCCTAATCAGAAAATACTCAATCATACCCAATTTCCGACCGATTTGCTTTGTTTCTTCGCCATTTTCACCAAATTTCAAAGGTAGCTCAATTTTGAAAAAATGGAGTTTTAAGAACTCTCAACCGATTCAATCCGCCGTAGGAAGTTCTCTAAGAGGGCACCGTCTGATGCGACCATACATGCCAAATATGAAGCCTTTGAAGTCAATAAGAAGGTACACGCAACTTTTAGAGTGACGAGACATTAGGAAACTACGAAGTGGAAGTTTTCACTTTCAAATGAGGAGTATGAGTTATCTCGTGCGAATATAGTTTAGTTGTTTGAATTTTAAGAAGGGGGTTATGCCACCTGAGTATAACTAGGAGTTGTATGAGTCTTGGCACGAGCTTTCTGGGTATGATATGTTTTTTGTGCGCGAGGTTATTTTTGTGTTTATTCGGGAACCAGTGGGGAAGATGGTGCATCAGGTACTTTCTTTGGTACTGAACCAAAGAAAGGAAGAGACTAGGTGTGTGACCAACAACGACATTGAACATATGCTTGCAATGAAGAATTGAGTTGTTGTTAATTGGGTTGAGGTGTACACTGCCCAGTTTACTGGGTATTAAGACATTGGGTCCAGAAACAAGTTTTTAGATAGATGGCTTGTTACCAAGATTGCGCAGAAACTTAGATTGAATGTAGAAAAGCTACCAGTGTTACGGTCTATTGCCTTAAACCGCTCACTGCTGGTTGCTATGAAACTTCTGAAGACTGATGGTACTTGGCAGGGGCGGAGCCAGGAGGGGTCGGTCGACCCCTCCATGCCCGGATAAAGCCCTACTAGATTACCCTCGCCACCCGCCGCCCCTGCTTGCTGCGTCTTCTCCGATTTGCCCTATCCTTTTTTTAAATCTTTGTGGTAACAAAAATTTTAAAAAAAAGAGAGGCAGAATCGAAATTGCGCGATGGATGAAATCGAAATCGGAGGCTCAGGCGGGACAAATTGGGCGGGGCGAACGTCGACGGGGGGCGAGTGGACTCGGACAATTTCGCGACAGCCGAAACGGTATTCGGACGGGAGCGGGACGGACGACTTAGGTAACATTTTTTTAAAAGATTATTTTGTTTTATCATAATTTATAGTTTGTGTTGTTGGTTGTGTAGTTGATTTTGTTATGGATGAATTTTTGATTTTGTTAATTTTGAATGAGTTGTGTTGTTTATTTGTGTAGTTGTGATTTTATTTTGGTCATTTAGGTGCTCAATGGACAAGTTTTTAATCAAACGTCCTAGAGTTTCAATTGATTCTTCTAGCAGTAGTGTTGAAAATGATACACAAGGATAAGATAAAAATGTGGGTATTGATGAAAGTTATATTATTTCCGATCCTGGATTGCGAAAGTCTAAACTAGCCTATAAATACTGGGTGAGCTTGGAGATCGATTATTTTCTATTATGGTTGATGAATCTCGAGATTGCTCTACAAAGGAGCAAATGGCAATTGTGATTAGATTTGTGAACAAAAAGGGGGAGGTCGTAGAAAGATTCTTGTATTTGGTTCATGTGAAGAAGACTACATCAATATGTTTGAAAGAGATGATTGACTTTGTATTTTTTGAATTGGGATTGTCATTGTCAAGGTTGAGAGGCCAAGGATATGATGGAGCCTCAAATATGAGAGGTGAATTTAATGGTTTGAAAGCATTCATTTTGAAAGAAATCTATCGGCATGGTATGTCCATTGTTTTGCTCATCAACTCCAGTTGGTCTGTGTGGATATATTCACGACAAATCCATATATTAGTAATTTCTTCAATTATCTTAGGGATATTGTTACAATATCTGGATCTTCTTGTAAAAGAGCAGATAGACTTCGACACCTTGAACATTATAGACTGGTTGAAAGAATTGAGAGTGGGGAAATCAGTTCAGGAAGAGGTCAAAATCAGGAAACCTTCTTGCGTAGGCCAGAACTCGTTTGGGGATCTCATTATATTACTATAATTCATCTTGAAGCTATGTGGCCCTCAATGATTAAAGTGCTTGAAAATATATTGACTGATGGAGTTGATGTTAAAGCAAAGGGAAAAGCTCTTGGCTTGCTGCAAAAAATGCAAAGTTATGAGTTTGTGTTTGCTATGATGCTAATGAAACGTTTGTTAGATATCATTCACCCATTTTCCGTAGCTTTGCAAGGAAAAAGTCAAGATATTCTCAATGCAATTAATGGGGTAGTGATTGTGAAAGAATGATTGCAAACATTTAGAGAGTCAGGATGAGATAATTTGCGGCAAGAAGTTGATTCTTTTTGCGGGATTAATGAAATTGATGTTGTCAAGATGGATGACATTGTTCCAAGACTTGTCCGCATAAAGAGAGATGACATGAATATCACTAATTACCATCACTACCGTATTGAAATTTTTTATGAGGTAAATTAATTTTTTTGCAATCTTTTTTTATTAATTTTATTATAATTATCATGTTATAATATCTATTTTTGTTTTTCACAAATAGGTTGTTGATGGAATTATACAAGACATGAGTGATCGTTTCTCTGAGTCAAGCACACAATTGCTTGAGTATATGACATGCCTTGATCCAAGAAATCATTGTTCTAACTTCAATGTCGACAAACTTATTCAACTTGCCAAGCTTTATCCATAAGGCCACTAATCAATGGAGCTTTTAATGATGTCTCAAGAACTTCAAATTTTTCTTGTTACGATGAGAACCGATGCACGATATTCTTTGATATTGAAGATTTGTGCAGTCTATCCAAGAAAATGGTTGAAACTATGCAAGATAGAATGTTTCCATCAGTTTATCGCTTGATTGAATTGGTCTTGCTATTACCTTTAGCGACTGCGACTGTCGAGAGAGCGTTTTCTGCAGTGAAACATGTGAAGACAGAGTTGCGAAGCATGGTGGGAGATAAATATTTGAACGACTGTTTATTGGTCTACATTGAGAAAGAATTGTTTGTGAATATTCTCAATAAAAGAATCTTGAGAAGTTTTCAAGATATGGATACTCGTAGGCATCAATTGCCGAGCCTTACTAGATCTAGTGCTACTTAAAATGCAATATTTTTGAATAGAGTATATTAAGTTTATATGACATTTTTCCTCATTTTCTTGATTTTTTTGAAACTAAAACATTTATTAATTTGTACTGTCCGAAAAAAAAGAACCACCTTCAATTTTCGACCACTCGCCATGAAATTCCTGGCTACGCCCCTGGTACTTGGTACCATAGGACACAAATGTTGAGGTTGTTCAGGGAGCCGGCTACCAAAAAGATGGATGACTTGAATAGGTGCAAAAGCTTAGAGACACAAATGATAAGGTTGTACTTGGTATTTGGTTCAGTGCTTAGAGGAGAGCCACACCACGATGCTCCATGGGTGGATTTTGATAAGAGATTGACTCAAGCGGAGACTAGGGTGACTTGAGTAGAGACTACACTCGATAGAGAGGCCATAGAGAATTATGGGTATAGGCAGTGAGCTCACTCAGTTTAGGGTGGGCAAAACCTTCTTCGCGAGCCTCACCTTCTGAATCGTCAGGCCATCACGAGGGTTCCTTCTTCCCTACGGAGGATATCCCTATGGGGAATAAAATTCAACATTCAACATTGGACGTTGGGTGGACCATTTATGGGGAATATTGAAAAATCTTCATAACAGGAGGATATCCCTTTGGGGAATATTCAACATTCATCTCCATTTTCATTTGATAACATATTCTCTGCAGGTACGAACCCATTGGGATGAGAGCAGGATCAGCAGCGCCCACATGATTAGATTTGCTTAGTTGCATTTCAGAACTTCGTTTTTCGATTTTTATTATTACCACTTCTGGTGTTGGGAACTATTTTTGTCTATTTTATGTTTGAACTCAGTTTTTTTAGTAGAAAATGCTAGAAAAAAATAGGCTAAACAACGCTTGAAACTCGGAAAATTTTCAATTTTATCTCACTTTGAAAATTTTGTTCCATTTTTACCATATTAGTAAAATAAATCTCATTTTACCACATTTTGAAAACTTTGTTCCGTTTTTATATTAGTTGTAAAATACGTTTCACATTTACTCCAGTTTGTCTAAAAAATTATTTAAATTTTAAGAAAACCCAATTTTTTTTACAGAAAAATTTCAACGAGCATTTTGTAACTACATTTACCATTGCAATTTATAATTGTCTCAATGAGTTATAAGAATAATCATAGTTTTTTTAGTGTCTAAGGTTTACAATTTTTTTTTTGTAAAATTTCCCATGTTTTTAACTATTTTTTAAATTTTCCTGATTTTTATATAAAAATCAATTATTTTTTATTTAAAGGATTTTAATAAAAAGTTTTAAAAATAGTTAAACGTAGAATAAAAACTACAAATAGGATAAATGCGGAATTTTCTATATTTTAAACTATTTTATAAATGTTTTCAGATTTTCCTATATAAAAGATCAATTATTTTATTACTTTAAAGATTTTAATAAAAAAAATGGGTAAATGTGGAATAAAAACTACAAATATGGTAATTGTGGAATGAAAACTTTGAACTAGGGTACAATTGGAAAATTTCTGATTTTCTTAACATAAATATGTTTGTAATTTTCATTTTTGAAATTTGTATAAGCTCTTGAAATTTTTCTGTATAAAGAAAAAAGGATTTTCTTAAAATTTAAATATTTTTTAGAAAAATTGGGGTAAATGTGGAACTTATTTTACAACTAGGGTAAAAACGGAACAAAATTTTCGAAGTTGGGTAAATGTGGAACTTATTTTACTACTAGGGTAAAAACGGAACAAAGTTTTCAAAGTGGGGTAAAATTGAAAAAATATCTTTAAACTCTGGGAAAGTGGAAAATTTTCGAGTAACGTTCAGATCAGGAAAGTTTCTATGCCCTCACTTTACATTTAATTATATGATAACATTTTAAGTGTGGAGTGTAGTAATTGATTTTTCTATTCTGTCACATGCACTCACATCTCACTAGGCACTTACTCACATATTAGGCCACTAGGTCAATTAAAAATTACTTTAAAATGGTTGATTTGAATTTTTTAATTTTAAAAAAAAAATTGATGATAGAATTTTTCTAATTTAAATTGGAGTTAGGATTATTCTATACTTTTAGTGGAAAATGGTTTTAAGTGAATTATTTTCACTAATATCCTTAGTTTATCACACTATTAGGCATTCTACCTCTCAGAGCTTAAAATAATCTAAACTTTGAAAAATCTTTGAATTCATGTATCACATGAAAATTATTTACGTTAGGTGATTTCTTGTTTATTGACGATTGTTTTTGCAAAATATATTTAATTATAGATATTGTCAAAATTCAAGTGTAGAGTGGGAGAGAACATATAAATAAAAATTCGACAACAAGTGCCAATGATGAAGGAGGTAAGTCCCTGTCTATGAAAGTAATTGGTCAAATTGATGAGCACAAGCACTAATAAGGCAAGCTCGAGAGAAAAATATTGATAATAGGAAATTAGAACAGAAAAAGGGTGTTTTAGGCACAAGCCAAAATAAGGCAAGTACTTTTTAAAAGAAAAAATGAGACTCGAACTTAAATTGACTATATTCTTTAAAATTTTATATGCAAACATGTCAGGTCTTAAAACAGAAATATGAATCTTGTACTTTTACGGAGATTTGTTTATAATTTTTTAACTGAAATGTGGGATTTGTCAGATTTCTCTCTCCTTACGGCTTTAGACTGAGGGTCTTATGACTTGGAAATGAATTTGTTGTAGTTAGCTTATGAATTATCCAACCTTGATAGCATAAGTAAGTGATTGCCAATTCTAAATAATTTCCAAGAATTAAATTTTCTTCGAGATACATGAGAACAAAATGAATAAATTGTGAAAATTAAACGTTAGATATTCTTGAAATTGATTTTCTTTCCAGTTATGTTTTCACAGAAGTGGAGACTAACCCTCATCTCTGATTGCGGTAAAAGAATTATTTTGGAATTCAATAATTTTAAAAGAAAGGAATTCAAACGTAACATATAATTGACATAATTTTTGATATTCTATCGGTGTGATAGAAGTTAAACTCAGGTGCACTTATAGGTCTAGCTTCATGTCGTGTTATATCGGAATGTATAACGACTATGTATATGCAACACGATATTTGTTAATCCACTTCGGCCTATCTGCCTACGTGTGGAGAGTCTCGCTCAGATTAATAACTCTTGTTGTTCCCGTGATCTTGTGCAAATGACCTTTTATGCTAAATCCTAGCAATCTCTACAACGACTCACTCAAGTAAGTGATTATTACAAAATCGTTCTGAAATCTCTCAAAACACTAGCAATTCACGTTCCCCCTCTCTGAACACACTCAGATTGATCAGCTACACATCTAGCTGTGAATGATCACTTGCTGAACCTAGAACTCCTCTAAAGATGGATCTTCGGTTACGAAGACTCTTGAACCGGGAGGTATGGCTTGATCTGGACAAGTTACCCTTTTGTTTATGTTTTGGTTGATTTTCTCTTGAGCCTTCAATCTCTATTTATAATGCTCAAAAGAAGCATCGAGTTCCTTAAACCGAATTTAGAAATATTTCCTAATCTTGATATTTTTGGAAATATTACTAATTCCTTGTGTTCTTCGGACTCCTTTCCTATTTCTGGTTTTCAACTCCCATTTTAGAAACTCAGAATTAATCTTCACGCTTATAGAAGTCCGGTATTTCTAAAATCATTTTTAGAAATATTCTGAATCTGGACAGTGGATCTGTAGCTTGAGCTATAGGTTGAGCTTCATGTTGTAGCTTGGCCTCTAGGTTCTTCTGCAAAATGTTTCTCTACAGGTTGAGCTGTAGGTCTATTTCCGGCAGGAACTTCAGATTCTTTATCTTCAATTTTGCCTCCAAAAAATATCATACTCCATATGTGCTCTAATGGAATAACAATTTACACCCATATACTAGCATGATAGATATTTGTTGGGTTAACTCAACGAATAATCGGAGGCACTCGTGAGAGGATATAATAGCTATGCATAGCCATCAAATATGTTGCCCCTAAAATATCCGGATTTTTATTTATTTATGTTGAAAATGCAAAATTATTCGACATAGCAAACCAATTGCAATCCTCCGAGGAAGTTCACAAAAAATAGTTGTTGATGCCAATTAAGTACATTTGAAATCTCAAATGTTCTTTTGGTGTAATTGGGAATAATATCTCATAGCCAGCGGTTATTTATAGTCGTCGTATAAGAGGGAGCGTCCGTCGTCCCAATGGAAATGCGGTGGGAACAGGTGTTTTCAATTTTGATGTCTTCATTCGTTTCTTCTCAAATTTCTCAACATTTTCACTCCACTTTTCATCATTTACAATGCTCTGTTGTTCGATTCTTCACCCATTTTGATCAATGCTTTGTTTTTCGAAAGTCTGAAATGGTGTAGTTGGTATAAGATGAAGAGTGTCGTCGGTATAAGTCAATGACAGTTTAGTGACAAATGATGTCCTTGGTATATGACGACAAATGTTTTAGTGATGAATGATGTCGTTAGTATAAGGTGATGAGTGTCGTTGGGATATAATGATGGTGTCATTGGGATGATGAGAAAAGAGGGAAGGAATAAATTGAGAAGTGTTTATTTGACTATGAATTGATAGTTGATGGATTCCTAAACATCTTTTTTTATTTAATAGTTAAAACATAACATTTCAACAAAGCTTTTATTTTAAACTACGTAGTAATTTACTGTAATTGAGTGTTTGGATCCGTATCCGTGTAATTGTGCGGACCGGCATTTTGGACTTGATATCTCAAGGGCAGCTTTACATACTTATTTGGTTAATTTTAAACAAACAGCGTTCATTTAAATTAAGTTTGGTTCGACTGGTGCTAAGCATCTGATAACCTTAAATACAGATGGATTGAAATCTCTTTCTATATAAAAAAAAACCCTCAATGTAGGATGGCAATCGGATTTGCAGACCTGCAGACCTGCAATGATCTGCGCCGCCCCGACCCGCCCCGTAAAAAGAACAAGGCAGAACAGGTCCAAAAAAATATGATCCGCAGCAGGGCAGGTGAGATTTTTCCTGTTGACCTGCCATGCCCCGCGCCCGACCTGCGATCCGACCCGCGCCTGACCTGCGATCCGACCTGCGCCTGACCTGCAACCCGACCCGCCTAATCTAATTTTCACCCGCCTAATCTAATTTTGCCTCTCGGTCTCCTTGCGTTCGACGACTTCGACATCACCATCACCGTCTCGCCATCGCCATCGCCGTTCGACGACTTTGACATCGCCATCACCGTGCGTCTCGCCCTCTGCCGTGCGTCTCACCATCACTGTCTCGCCATCGCCGTCTCGTCATCTCCGTCTCCGCATCTCGCCATCACCGTCTTGCCATCGCCGTCGCCTGAGCCTTGCGTCAAATCCGATTCGTCGTCTCTCCAGCATCAGATTCCGTTCACCAGGTATCTTCTTCTTCTCCACTAAAATCAATCGATGCAATTCTTGACAGCATCCATGAAATGTTCACTGCTTCATTGTTCATTTCATTGCACTGATTTTAATTTTTTCATTCATTCATTTCAACTGATGCACAGAGCCATTGATATCTGAGTTTGAAATTATGCACTGTTTATGTTTCATTGTTTCAGAGTTGAATTTGTTTCATTGTTATTAAAATGTTCAACTGATGAAGCATTGCTGAGTTGCTGAGTTTGTTTGTAATGAACTGATTTTTGACTTTGAACTTAAATTTACAATTTGTTTCATTATTTAAAAGAATGTTTGTTTCATTATGTAAATATCTGCGGGTCGGGCGCGGGGCAGGCGCAAATCGGACGCGGGGCAGGCGCAAATCGGGCGCGGGGCAAAATGCGGGGCGAGCGGGGCAGGGCAGATCGTGCAGGGCAGGTCTAAAACTGTAGTTTTTTGCCCTACGCGCAGGGCAGGGCAGGTCAGGGCGATGTCGACCCGCGGCAGGGCAGGTCGCAATATGCAGCTGATCTGCCCGACCTGCCCCGTTGCCATTCCTACCTGTTGTTTAAAAATATGAGTGTTAAGAGAGGGGAGTGTTGGAAGCATTATGAAGATATTGCATTATGCAAAGTCGTGGTTAATATTGGCGAAGATGGTGATATAGCTATCGGGCAAGCCAAGAGCAAATTATGGGAACGTATAGCATCTATGTACATGATTTTGAAACCCAAAAAGGGCGTTGATAGATTGGGAGGCTCTTGTGCAGCGCGTGGGAAGAGAATTTGACCGGCATGTACAAAATGGCGTGAAGCGCTAACTAAAGCTAAAACCGCAATTTCAAATAGACAAAATTCTACAGATATGGCAACATCAATTTTCCAAAGTAGTTGATATTAGTATTACATTTCGTATAATATTTTTAGGGAATTGCAAGCGGATTCTATATTACGGTCATTGAACATGGGAAAAGAGTTCGTGTTCTCACAATATTGGGGAATTCTGCATGATAAAATGAAGTTTTGCTCCCCAATATCTCAAGATGATAATTCCAGCGATCCCTCGCCAATATCTCAATATCTTTAGATGCAGACAATACATCAGAGAATTTATCTGCAGACACTTTGAAGGGACGTCCTATTTGGCCTGAGAGTACAAAAAATGGCAAAGAAAGCAAAATCTACAGAAGGCACTCAACTTCTTGCAAGAGAAATTCATAAATTAAATGAAACTGAAGTGAATACTTCATGCTCAACGTCTGGAAAAACGACAATGACATGTCAAAAAACTCCATATGACTATCCTGAACCAATGAGATTTTATTGGCAAAATTGGAAAAAGGTTATAATTGAGAAAATGCATCATCAACAAGAATCATCTCATGAACGAGTATTTCCAAGTTACAATAATAAGGGATATACTACCACTATTTTTTTTATTGCAAAGTGGTACATGAGTACAAGAACCAGAATCTAATACATTTGAATCTATGAAAGCTCAGGCCTAAAAGGCACCACCACTAAACACTAATGCACATGCAATGACAACCAGCGAACATCACCATAAAAGGTGACCTCCACAACAACACGTCAAAGATGACAGTGGAAATCCACCAAACGACTGCTCAATCTCGACGAGACAGGCACATACAAGATCCATTACGGATCAGAACACCATATCCATAGTTTCAGAGCGAAACTATGATGGGAATTATTGACCGAAATAACCACTTCCACAAGGGAAGAA
>JAWWMW010106076.1:0-10578 GCA_035048345.1 Echeveria elegans
CGTCAAAGCTTTCCTTATTAAAACAACGTCGAAATCATAAAATAAAACTCATAAGAATGAATAATAAAACTTTTTAGGGATTAAGCGCGAGTCTCAAAACATGACTATTACAAGTCCATGCTCTTACCCAATACAATTGAATTAGCTAGACATGCTCGCGTAATTCATCTTCATAAAAAATCGAAAAACAATAAAAGAAAAGAGAAGAAGAAAATCGCCGAAGGTCGTCGTCAGTCCCCCTTCAGCCTATCTTCCCCGCTTCCGTGCTTCGCTCTCCTCACGCTGTTTGGACTAATTTTTTGAGTATGAATTTATTGATACTCGAATATTGCGCCCTAGCACTCTATTTACTGTGCTAGGTGCCTCGTAGATAATCCAATATTCTTCAACAACCTTTTGGAATTTGAATTCGAACTTTAGTTGATATTTTTTTTTTGTCTTGATCAACTTGATCTTCAAGGAATTCGAATTCTTGTTAGAATTCTTCATCCATATCAAGAACATTGTTTTGGATTGCTCTTCTCGGATGCTGACATTATCATACTAGCGCGGGTGACAACCAAATAACTGGCGCAGATGATGTGCAAATAGCAGCTCAAGTTGTTTTTCATCCGCGTGTGGCTATTCCTTAGCCATCCGCGCAACTCTCGAAAATTGGATGCTACCGGATTTTGCTTGTTTTCTTCTTTTTGGCCATTTTGACATACGAATTGCTCCTCGAGGTCAATACGAAAGTTGTAGGATGTTGAGTCAGCTTTTCAACTCCTTTTATTTCGTCTCAATCGGAACACATATGCTTTTCATAGAAGTCTCCGAAGTTCAAAAAATCCCAAAATGTGCCTGGGCTGATTTTCTGCACAGGTTGCGCAGACTCTAACTTTCAACATCTATAGTTTTATCCTCGCTTCTCCGAAACTTTCTCTTAAGGCAAATTGTCTTTAAATACGTCGTTTTAACTCGTATTTACTCATTGCTCATTTTATTCTGTGAAATACAAAATTATACAAAATGAATAATTTTATACACATAAATATTCAAACAAACCAAATATTAAACAAAATGAACGTCAAATTACGCTCTATCATATAAATATCATGCTAAGTTGCTTCATGGTGCGGATTAATATTTTATCTGTCCTAATAATAGTATAGTGTCCTCAACACACAAACAGCTAGGATAATTTTTCGTCGCTAAAGCCCTGATTTTCGTCATTATAGGATAATAAAATAAAATAAGAATAAAAACAAAACAAAACTTCATTTGACAAAAATACCCCTCCACATACTTTTATTTACACCACACATCATCCACACATATTTGTTTCTATTATTTTGTATTTGGCCGTATTTGTTTGTATATGACTTTATTTAAACGTATGTGACCGTATATTTAATTGTATTGGACCGAGTATTTGATCAATTTTTTTACATATAGATTTTTCATTCAGAATGACGGATTGTCACAAGATTAAAAATAATATAATGAAACTATTCAAAAAATTAGAAATATATAGCATTCAAAAATTTCAATTAAAAGAATAAAATTATAGAGAGAAATGTTGGAAATTTTTATTAAAATTGAATTAAAACATGAAAAAAATTTCCGCCGGGAACACGGGTTTGACACTTGTTTAAAAATAATAATACAATCGATCGAGAAGTCCGCCATGGCTGCTTTTCGTTTCAATCCGAACCCGAACCCACAGGCCACTATTATTAACTAATCATCTTCCTCTCGTCTCTTCTTTTCTCTCATCATATTCCGGATCCCTCTTCCAGGTACGACCTTCTTCAATTCTGCATTCTTTCTGTTTCATCGATTTCATCTGAACCGCCGAATCTATTGATCTATTGTTCTATCATTGTTTCATGTTGAGTCTTGGATGGATTCATCTCATCTGATTCACTTGCCACATTTTTACCTCATGGATTGTCTCTTAAATTTTGCAGGCTAATCCCAACTGATATTGCGGATCTGACATCAATCTCGTACTTGTTTATAATCTGTTTTGGAAAATGTCGCAACCAGCAATAAAGGACTCCGATGTTGACATTGTCATTGGTGTTGTTCGTCCTGATATTGCATCCTTTCTGAATGAATGGAAGCCCGTGTTTTCTAAATATCACATTATAATTGTTAAGGACCCTGATTTGAAGGACGCTCTTAAAATACCTGACGGATTTGACACTGAAGTGTACACCAAGGCTGATATTGACCGACTTGCTGGTCGCTCCACTGCTGCTTTGTTTTCTGGTTATTCTTGTCGTTATTTTGGGTATTTAATGTCGCGCAAGAAATATATTGTTTCAATTGATGATGATTGCTTGCCGGCTAAGGACAGCAATGGTGTTTTGGTTGACGCTGTGGCTCAGCACATTTCAAACCTCGCCACTCCAGCTACGCCATTCTTTTTCAACACCCTTTATGATCCTTATTGCAAAGGAGCTGATTTTGTTCGCGGGTACCCATTTAGTTTACGCAGTGGAGTGAACTGTGCGCTATCATGTGGGCTTTGGCTTAATTTAGCTGACTATGATGCACCCACGCAAGCTCTCAAGTCGGAGTTGAGGAATACAAGATATGTGGATGCTGTTATGACCGTACCTGCCAAGACTATGATGCCTATTAGTGGAATCAATATTGCGTTTGATCGTGAAGTTGTAGGGCCAGCTTTGCTCCCTGGATTGAAATTGGCTGCTGAAGGTAAAGTTAGGTGGGAAACAATGGAGGATATATGGTGTGGAATGTGTGTTAAGGTAGCGTGTGATCACTTGGGTGCTGGGGTGAAAACTGGACTACCGTATGTTTGGAGGAAAGAGAGTGGAAATCCAGTTGAAAGCTTGAGAAAAGAGTGGGAAGGTGTGAAGTTGATGGAAGATGTTGTTCCTTTTTTCCAATCTTTGAAGTTGCCAGAAATAGCTACTACAGCTGAGGATTGTGTTTCTGAAATGGCAGCTGCTGTGAAGACTCAGCTTGGTTCTGTTAACCCCTTGTTCTATCGTGCTGCTGAATCAATGTCGGAGTGGGTTAAGTTATGGAACACAGTTGGATCCAAGCCATCTTCTTGAAATCTTTACCATCTTATCTTCAGTATTGACAGTCTTTGTTAGTTTGTTTTCACTGATACTTGATAACGTGATGCCATGTCGCCATTAAGCCATAGACAGGTTTTATTGAACCATATCTCGTTCCCTGTTTCAACTACGATACATCTTTGTTGTTGGCTCAGTTACATTAAATTTATTTACATGGTACACGCTGTTGAATTGTGATCAGTGTGTTTTATGCATCTTAACAATGCGTAGCTTCTTGATGAATTAAACAGAAATGTGTAGCTTCAATTTGGTTCCAATGAATGGACAAAAGGGAACCTAGAGGCTATAGCGTTTTTATGTTGATTATCGCAGCAGGGATAATGGCAGTGATGCAATTCAAGTTACTGCATCAAGATCTAACCATTTGAGGGAAATTTGAGACGGTTGGAGAGGCTATGCGAGAAGATTATGATTAGCACTTGGAGGAAAGACTAGGAGACGGTGAAGATGAGAGAATAGAAAGAAAAAAAATTATTTCATTGCTTCATGATTTCGCGCATAAAGAATCTGAAAAAAAAAATGATAATTCTAAAATCCATAAATTCACCATATTGTGCCACGTATCTTGTGATCTATCGCGTTTATTATCCGAAACCATCAGTAAAATACGAATTTTTCAGAATCCATTCGTAAAATCTGATAATACTCAGACACGCCCATTAAAATATTTTTATCAAAAACCACTCATTAAAAAAATATCTTATAAAAAATTCACCCGTCAACAATTTAAAAACACTCACTCATCGATAATTTGCTCAAAAAATTCATAACAAATAATAAAAACAACTCAAAATTATTCAAAACTTCAGAAAACTCAAAAATATTAAAAATCCACCCATTTAGTTTCATATTTATTAAAAAAATTATGCCTTAAGAATATTTTTGTATAAATTTAATTTGATATTTCAAAATTTTACCAAAGTTTAGCACAAAATTTTAGCAAAAATATAAAAAAATTGTTATATAGTTTCAATTATTGTTTTGACCGTCTCTATTTTAACAAAAAAAAAATTATTTGTTATTTGTATTAATTGCTCTTATGAAATACTTTGGAAAATTTAAGTTTTGTAAAACATTTATATTTAAAAATTACAAAAAAATTAAAAAATTCTTGAAAATTCAAAAGCGTACATCATTCTGTTAAGTAATTATTAATTGTATGTAAAAAATTACTATTTTAAATTAACAACATTAAAAAAAAATTTGGTAATTGGAACGATTAAGGTATTGTTGGAGACGTTGGTACAACATATGTTGGAGGTGGGTCGGGCATGTGTTTGGTCCTTAAAGTTGTATTAGGGTGTCAATGGCTCAGCTGAGTTGTATATAATGGGATATACGCATAGAGTTTTAGGCAAACTTGAAACGAAAGTTGTATATAATGGGATATACGCATAGAGTTTTAGGCAAACTTGAAACGAACAACAAAGAGCATCGTGATGGCCAAAAGCTCGTACCATTGTGGACTAGGGTTTAGTCCAAATTGGCTAGAGTAGACGATAGTTGTGAAGATTGATGTTGATTCGTTGTCTTTGTACCAACAAGTTGATAGCTTGATAGGGTTAGCGTGCAGGGAGTTTGCCTAGTGGTGGTTTCGTGTCTCGTTGTGCCAAAATCGTGATAATAAATCTTTCATTCATGCTGGATTAGTCCAATTCCTCGGGAAGGTGACAAACGTATTTTTAACCCTTTTATATTTGTCTAAATCATTTCAAGGGTCACGTAGTAATCACGCAAATTTATATCTCGGAAGTCTGAGTTTCGTCCTAAGAGAGCAAAATACAGCACATATACTAGTGAATCAATGTGATATTTTATCCATTCAATAAAAAATGATGTTTACTATAATTCCTAAAGTATGCAAATACCGAGAATGAATTTATATGATAAAACATTCCAAAATTACACTTCACATATGTGTATCATTCAATCCAAGTAATGAAATACAAAATTAGACATGTGATACGATATATGAAATTAAACCATGTGTGCTTCTGAGTGAGCCGACATCTTTGGATCATCACTCATGCTACACATTTTGTACTACGAGTCCCTCCATTGAGATGTACCTCGATTGTCCTTAATTACTAACACTCCACCATTGCAGAAAATATTAATAACCAAAGATACATTAAGAATAAGTCTTTCAAATACGATAACTCTTTCACTACGTTCATGTTATCACTCGCGATTACCGATATTGTAACTAGCACTCACCTACGTATTATCATGCATAACTAGCATAGTTAGTGTCAATTCTACATTAGTCCGATTAATCACCTTAAGTCATTGCTAGTGTTGGGTCAACCAAGACAATTCATGAAATTAGGCATTCAACCAATGCTAACTAACAAACACGAATTTAAAGGTATTTCCTTTAGTCCATGAAGCTGAAGTAGTCTATGTTCACCAGCGGTTCTGACATCAAAATTCAATTTCTTAATTTCCCACATCACTTTAAATTCCATCTTGACTCGTAAGTGAAAACATTTTCCAAAGATTAATTTGCACGGAGACATACCTATAGGAGTTTTAAATGATGTCTTGCACGCTCACAAAGCTTCATCTAGATTTGATTCCCAATCGTTCCTAGATCCATTCACTGTCTTTTCTAGGATGCTCTTAATTTCTCGATTAGATACCTCGACTTGTCCACTTATCTGCGGATGGTATTACATTGCAATCTTATGGTATATTTTGTGCTTCCTTAACATGTTTTTCACTTGTTTTTCCTTGAAGTGAGTTCCATTGTCACTAATGAGCGTTCGATGAACACCAAATCTGGGAAAGATGATCTTCTTTAAAAAAAATCTTACGGACTTGGCATCACACGTAGGCGTAGCTATTGCTTCTACCTATTTCGACATGTAATTGACTGCTACAATAATGTACTTGTTTCCAAACGAAGATGGAAATGGTCCCATAAAGTCTATGCCTCAAACGTCGAATATCTCAACTTTCATAATCCATTTTTGTGGCATTATCTCTTCTAGTTATATTCTCTGTTCTTTGACAAGCATCCAAAGACTTAACAAAATTATGAGCATCCTTAAATAGTGTAGGCCAATAAAAACCCGATTGTAAAACACGAAAAGCCGTCTTAGACGTTGAACCATGCCCTCTGCGACGAGTGACACTCGTGTAAAATCTTTCTTTTTTTCTGGTCCAGCTATACATCTCTTGTAAATTTCATCAACACTAAGTTTATATAAATATGGCTTGTCCCAATAATATTTCTTTACCTCGTGAAGAGATTTATTTTTCTGAGCGTAAGTGATCTCTGCTGGGAGGATACCACAAACAAAATAATTCACGAAATTTGCATACGATGGTGTTTTTGGTTGTGCTAATTGGACCTCTAGAAAATACTCACCAATGAATGAATCTTTAATAGGATCCGATGTTCCTTCAATCTCCTTGGTCAACTCCAATGTGGCTAGTGATCGGTCATGTCGTTTACGACTCCTTTTTTGTATTCGATTTCCACATCGATTTCTTGTAAAAGAAGAATCCATCGAATTAACTTTGGCTTTGCGTCCTTTTTGTTGATCAAATATTTGATCGCTGCGTGGTCCGTGTAAACTATTGTCTTTGATCCGATAAGATATTGAAGGAATTTTTCTAAATCGTATTCTATAGGCAACATTTCCTTCTCTGTTGTAGTATAGTTTACTTGA
Organism: Echeveria elegans; assembly: GCA_035048345.1. Classification (NCBI taxonomy): domain Eukaryota; kingdom Viridiplantae; phylum Streptophyta; class Magnoliopsida; order Saxifragales; family Crassulaceae; genus Echeveria; species Echeveria elegans. The sequence continues at coordinate 6,773 of JAWWMW010106076.1, forward strand.
GTCACATCCAAAGCTTTACTCAAGTATTGTATCATGTGACGGCATTTGTCTATCCTTTGACCCAGAGCTGCCCCAACTGCTTCATCATTTGTATCACACATTAGCTCGAATGGAAGTTTCCTATTTGGTGCTTGTACAATTGATGCGGTTGTCAAAGAATTCTTCAAAGTCTCAAAAGATTGAAGACAATTATCATCAAAAACAAACTTGACATCATTAGCTAGTAGGTTAGTAAGCGGCTTCGCAATTTTAGAAAAGTCCTTAATCTTCGGTAAAAACCCGCATGTCCAAGAAAATTTCTTACTCCTTTCACATTTTTGGGCGGCGGCAATTTCTCAATCACCTCGACCTCAGCCTTGTCAACTTCTATTCCCCTTTTGGATATAAGGTGGCCAAGAATTATTCCTTCCGTCACCATGAAATGACACTTTTCCCATTCATCTAAATGTGTCTTTCTAAAACATCCGTGAGGTAAGCAATGTCAAAGGAATGTCCCTGATTGAGATATCGTCCATAAATACTTCCATTGTCTTTTCTAAATAGTTCGAAAAAATGGACTTCATGCATCTCTGAAATGTAACTGATGCATTATAAAGACCAAAAGGCATATGCATATATACAAAAGTTCTGTACGGACAAGTAAATGTTGGTTTTTTTCTTGATCCTCCGGGTGAATAGGTACTTGGAAAAATCAACTATAGTCGTCAAGGAAACAAAAATATTCATATCTAGACAATCTTTCAAGCATTTGATCTATGAATGAGATAGAAAAATGATCTTTCATAGTTGCTGCATTCAGTTTTCTTTAGTCTATGCACATTCGATATCCAGCCACAGTTTTGGTCAGAATTAATTCATTTTTCTCATTTTGCACTACGGTTAAATGATACCTTTCTTAGGCACAACATGTACTATACTTACCCATTCAGAATCAGCAATGGAGTACATGATACCGACTTCCCTAAGGTTGGTTATTTCCTTTGGCAGGACCTCACCTAGTTTAGGATTCAATCTTCGTAAAAATTCCCTAGATGGTTTAGCATTTTCATTTAATCGAATCCGGCGCATGCATACATCTGGGCTAATCCCCTTCAAATCATTTGTAGAATGTCATATAACATTTTTATACGTGCGAAAAACATGCAACAATCTAGTGGTCTCAACATCATTCAACGAAGAATTTATAATAACTGGTAAGGTATTTTCAGGTCCTATGTACTCATGCCTTAGATTTGGTGGAAGAGGTTTCAATTCCACGCCAAATTCCTTACCTTTGGTTGAGTTATCTTTTAATGTCTCGCTGTCCGTTTTATCCTCGTCAATTCCCATCAATGCCTTGTAGGCTTCCTCCGCATAATTGATAATTAACATTTCGCTCTCATCAGGAGTTAGTTCAAAAATATCAGCAATATTTTTATCATCAAATATATCACTTGCCTCAATCAAATCACAGTCAATATATAGAGCATGTAGGGGCCTTCAACATTTTAGAGAAGAGAAATTTTCTCTTGTCCTAACTTTAACTCGATCGTACCATCACCACAATTTATCAATGCTTTGACAGTGTTTAATAATGGTCTACCCAAGATGACATGAATTTCAGCACGAGGATTATCATCCATTTCAAGCACATAAACCTCCACAGGTATGTAGAAGTTTCCTATTTTCACAAGCATATCTTCTAGAACATCGACTGGAACTTTTTTTGACTTATCAACAAGTCTAAGTTACTAATGTCCCTATGTTCAATTTCTAATATAAAATGTATGGCATGATCCTTAGGATGCCAAGGCGTGTTATGTTGAATTACTGCACTACAATTTGCATCTAAGGCAATATGATCCATGCCTTTCAATTCACGTCTATGTGTAATTATATCTTTAAGAAATTTAGCGTAAATAGACATTTGCGATATTACCTCGAAAAATGAGATTGTGACGTGCAACTTTGCTAAGATTTTAGCAAACCTTTTGAACCTTGCATTGTCATTGACCTTTATTTGTCGCTAAGGAAACAGGATAGGAGGTACATAGGCCGATGGGGCCACATATGGTGTCTCTTGTTCCTCGACCTCATTGTCCTTTTCTTGCTCGGGTTACTCATCCTGTTCGACCACTTCGATTGAGTCTTTTTCATTACCTTTCGACTCCTCTAGCACTTTTCCACTCTTTATGTAATAGTGTTACCATCAGCAGATGTCACATCGGGTTGCAAAGAAAGTTTACCAGAATTCCGTGACGAGCTCGAAGCTTGTTGAGCAAGTTGCGTTTCTAGCATTTTCCGAGCTCCTCTTTCTTGTTGAAGCTTGGATGTAAGGTATTGACTATCTTTCCCTTATTGAGCTTGTGTTGCTATCATATAAGTCATTAGTTGAGCTAACAACAATTTCTCTTGCTTTTTGTCATCTTGTCTCGAGTTGTAATTTTGATTGGTACTCGGGCTACCATAATACTGTCCATTTGGTTAATTGGCTCCTTGTTATTGATTTATTGGTTGAGTTGGACTATTTTATTATTTTCTTACTGATGAAGGTTTTGTGTCTGGATAAAACCTTTCTTGTCTTTGTTGATTTTGCATTGGAGGTGGGACATACGGGCGATCTTGTCCTTGAGCTACATAGTGAACATCTTCTTCTAAGTTTGCTTCTAATGAGTCAAACACGTCCTCTTTGAGTTCGCTCACCTTGTAAACACCTGGTTGGTCTCTCCTTTTGTTGGAATTGATGTTTTCAAATGATTGTGTCATAGCTTTCAAGGTCTTTGTAAGAACGTCTAAATCTTCATTCGTTAGTAGCTTCGAACTCGATTTGTTTTCGTTCTTTTTGAGATGATTCCCTTCCCCTTCCCATTGATGGTTATTCCTAGCTATCTTTTCAAAAATGTTAAATCCTTTGGTGGGGGTTAAATCCATAATTCCACCTCCGCTAACTTGATCTAGGCGTGCTCGATCATTCTCATCCATCCCTTCGTAGAATGCCGACAACAACTCCCACTTATTAAATCCATGGTGCGGACAATCACACAACAAGCCCCTAAATCTTTCATATGCCTCATAAATGGATTCATTATCAAATTGAACAAACTTACTTATTTTGTCCCTAATCTTTTTTACTTTAGTCGGCAGAAAGTATTGCTTTACGAAGGCTTGAGCTCACACCTCCCAAGTTCGAACTGTGTTAGGCTCGTGACTTTGTAACCAATCTTTAGCTTTATCCGATAGAAAAACAGAAAAAGCTTCATCTACACAACATCTTGCGGAATCCCTGCATTTTTTAAGTACAACACATTTCCTTAAAATGCCTAAAATCATAGTCCGGGTTACTGTATCCATTGAAAGAATCGCTCTTAATCATGTGTATAAGACCGTCTTTGACCTCGAAGTCATACCCTTCACCCTCCGATATGTAAAGGTAAATTGTAATTTCCAATGGTGGGGGTTATGTAATCTCTGACAGGTCGTTTTATGTTAGCTCCTCCAGAAGGTTGAACTTCTTGTCTTTGAGCAGCGGCTCCCCTTGGCCAAGCTTGCTGATTTCCTTGCCCTTAGTTTGCTTGTTGTATGATCACCGGATCTTGGTGGAGTTGGTGCTCCATTTCAATTGGTATGTCTAGTAGGATGGGTGGTGGATTGTTCGTGGTTCGAACTCAATTTTGAACAGATGCGGAGTTGGGTTGTCTAGAACTCGAGCTCAAACTTGCCTTGTCCTTGGTCTTCCTTTTAGCCCTTGTATGCGTTCAAACATCTATAAATGATTTTAAAGTGTTCTAAGCCAACAAGTTAAAACAAAAATTTCGAACAAGCAAACT